>MVAM01000071.1:3995-69228 GCA_014825675.1 Cystofilobasidium ferigula | reverse complement strand
GGGGGGGCCTCTCGTGCGTCCCGCTTGGGGGGGGGTGGGGGGTGGGCTTTTTGGGGGGGGGGGGGGGGGCCCCCCCGGGGGGGGGGGGGGGGGGCTTCCCCCCCCCCCCCCCCCCCCTCCCCTTCCTCCCCTTCGCTTTCGCAGCTCTGCTTGTCTCGCTCGCCTGTTGCCTGCCCGGGCACTGCTGCAAGAGGAGAAGAGACGGCTGACGCAAAGCGTGGTGTTCGGGGGCGGGGCTGGGACAGAGGGCCGGACGGTGCTCGTCACGGGCGGCCCGAGGAGCGGCAAGACGGCGGTCGTGCGGGCGGTGTGTGCGCGGTTGGAGGAGGACACCCGAGTGCTGGCTTGTGCGTGACTCATCTCTCCCTCTCTCTCCCTCCTCCGTCCTCTGCAGGGGAGAGCTGCGCTGACGCCGCTCATCCGGCCCGCGCACGAAAAAAAAAAAAAATGAACAGGGTCGAAGCACGTCGACTGCCCGAAGCTCGCCGACGAGCGCCTGCCGCAGCTGCGCGAGACGCTCGCCGCCGCCGTCGCCGAGGTGAACCGCCACCGGCCGGCGGTGCTCGTGCTGGACGGGCTGGACGCGCTGGCGGGGGTCGAGATGCCTGTCCGTCCTTTCTCTCGCTCGCTCGCTCGCTCGCTCGCTCGCCCCTGGCGCGGGTCGTCTGCGTCCGCGCTGTCCGCTGACATTCTCCCTCTTCCCTCCCCTTGCTCGAGCAGAACGCAGACCCCACGCGGCCCCGGCTGATCGCCGAGCTCCTGCTCACCCTGCTCGCCCCGTCCTCGCGCGCCTTCGCCCCGGGCACGACGGTCGTGTGCACCGCGCGCTCGAGCGCGGACCTGCACCCTTCGCTCGCGGGCGCGCACGCGTTCGCCCACGCCGTCGCGCTCCGGGCGCTCGCCAAGGCCGAGCGGGCGGCCGTCCTGCGCGCGCTGGTCGAGGCCAAGGTGCAGGCGTCCGCTGGCGCGCTCGCCGTTCGCTCCGGCGAGGGCGAGGGCGACGGCGAGGGCGAGGGCGACGGCGAGGGCGGGGGCGAGGGCGAGAGGCGAGGGGTGGAGGTAAGCGTGCAGCGCACCGCGATGGAAACCGAGGGGTTCGCCATCGGCGACTTGAAGGACCTCGTCGACCGCGCGGTCGGGGAGGCGGCGATCCGGTGTGCTGGGGAGGCGGCGGCGGCGGCGGCGGCGGCGGCGGGGAGGGAGGGCGGGGGTGGCCAGACGGCAGCGGTCAGTTCTCAAGCTTCTTCGTCTCTGCCGTGCCCTTGCTCAGCTGCGAGCGCTGCTTCAGCTGACGCACCTGGTGGCCCTTCTTTCTCTCCCCGCTTCCGAATGTGCACGGTATCCTCCCTCCCTTCCGCCAGCCCGCGCGCACCACCCTCCTCCCGTCCGACTTCGCCCGCGCGCTCTCGACCTTCACCCCCTTCGCCCTGCGCGCCCTCTCCCTCCCCGCGCCCGCCGCGGCCGGGGCGGCAGCCGGCGGGTGGGCCGACATCGGCGGGCTCGACGAGGTCAAGCGGACGCTGCGCGAGACGCTCGAGTGGCCCGTCCGGTACGGGCCCGTGTTCAGGCAGAGCCCGCTCCGGCTGAGGTCCGGGTGCGTCGTCGCGTCCCGTGTCTTCTCCACCCCCCCCCCCCCCTTCTTTCCCCCCTTTCCTTCCTCCTCTCCTTCCCTGTCGCATTCCCCCTCTCCTTCCTTCTCTCCGCTCGTCCCGTCCGTTCTCCGACCGAACCGCTGACGTCCCCCTCGGCTCGCGGGACGTCCCCGCAGCCTGCTTCTCTACGGCTACCCCGGCTGCGGCAAGACGCTCCTCGCCGCCGCCGTCGCCAAGGAATGCGGCCTCAACTTCATCGGCGTCAAGGGCCCCGAGATCCTCAACAAGTACATCGGCGCGAGCGAGAAGAGCGTGCGTCGCACCCCCCCCCCCTCCCCCTTTTCCTTCCCTTCATTTCTTGCCGCCCTCTCAATGGCCGAGCGCGCGCGGACTGACGAAGGTGCGAGCCGGGGCAGGTGCGCGACCTGTTCGACCGCGCGGCCGCGGCCAAGCCGTGCGTGCTGTTCTTTGACGAGTTCGACAGCATCGCGCCGAAGAGGTGCGTCCTTCCCTTCCTCCTTCCGTCCCCCCCCCCCCCTCCCCCCCTCCCCTCCCCCCCTTCCTTCTCCCCCAGGCTGCCTTCCTCGGAAGACGTCGGCGGACAGCTGACGACGGGCCTGCTGCTGCTGCGGGACGGGGCGAGCAGAGGGCACGACTCGACGGGCGTGACAGACCGCGTCGTCAACCAGATGCTGACGCAGATGGACGGCGCCGAGGGCCTGGACGGGGTGTATGTGCTCGCTGCGACTTCGTGCGTCTTGCACCCTTGCCCTCCTCTCCTTCTCCTGTGCCCTGGCTGGTCTGGGCACATGACGGGCAGGCCCAACTGACAAGGACGGTTGAGCAGGCGGCCGGACCTGATCGACCCCGCTCTGCTGCGGCCGGGGAGGCTCGACAAGTCGCTGCTGTGCCCGATGCCGTCCGAGTCCGACCGGCTCTCGGTACGTCCTCGCCGCCCCTTCCTCCTTCCCCCTGCTCTTCAACCATCTTCGCGGCGCACTGCTGACCTTTCCTTCCCACGCGGCCCTCCCCGCGCGGTTCACCTTCAATCGCAGATCCTCCAAGCCCTCACCCGCACGCTCCGCCTCGCGCCGACCGTCGACCTCGCGGCCGTCGCCGCCCGCGCCGAGCACTTCACCGGCGCCGACCTCGGCGGGCTCGTCGGGAGCGCGCAGCTCGCGGCCGTGCACGCTGCGATCGACGAGGGCGCTGCGGCGGCGGCGGCGGCCTCGGCGTCTGCTGCTGAGGCGCCCGGGTCGGAGGGGGCGAAGGGGGTGCGCGAGGCGGGCGAGGTGCTCGTTCTCGGCGGCGGCGGCGGCGGCGGTGGCGCGAGGAAGGGCGCAGGGAAGGGGAGGAGCAGGGCAGAGGAGGACGCGTTGCGCGCGAGGGTCGGGCGGATGGTCGGTGTCGGGCGGAAGGACCTTGGCTTGGGCGCAAGGGGTTCGTCGGCATCTACCTCCTCCAGTCCCGTAAGGACCCCCCTCTCTGTGCTTCTTCCGACGGCGCACGCACTGAACCCTTCCACTTTCCCCCCCAAAACCCACCGCACGCAGCCGACGCTGCATCAACCGCAGCTGCTCGCAGCTCTAGCCGCAGCCCGCCCGTCCGTCCCGCCCGCCGAGCGCGGCCGGCTCGGCGCGATCTACGCCGCGTTCGCGGGCGTCGACGCGCGCGGCGCCGCGTTCGAGGGCGGCGAGGGGAGCGGGACGGGCGTTGGGAGCCGGAGCAGCTTGGGCTGAGAACGGGTGGCCCTTTCTTGCATGCCGTTCGCACAGCGTTCGGGAGGAGGACAACGGGAGACAGTACATGCATCAGACCGTACGAGGGGTACAAGCGCCGGTGTTCCGACTGGGGTGAGGTACAAGCTGAGCCACAGAGACGTGAGGGAACATTGCAGGGGGGGTGAAAGCAAAAGGGAGCGTGGGTGTGCGGAGGGGACGGCGGGCGAGGCCTCGAGGGAAGATGTTCTCAAACCGAGTGCGAGTTGTCGGCACACGTCCACGGGCTGCTGCCCTTGGTGTTGATGAGGTCGATGATGGCGCCGTACGTGCCTCCAGCCATGAAGAACATGCCGGTGACGAAGATGAGGCCGGCCCAGAAGAGATGGACGCGGTAGCTCAACGAGCGGTCGTGCGCGCGCCGGGCCCAGTTGTCCTTGAACCAGACGGCAGACATGAGCTGCATCGAAAGCGGCGTTGCAAAGACGGAGCCGACCAATCCAACGAGCCCACCGAAAACAGGGACGGCGCTGCAGCGTAAGCGCAAGGCGTCGAAGTCAATAAGAGACTTCATCGTGGGGGAACGCGAGAAAAAAGAGACGCACGAGGCAATGACGTATGAGAATCCGATGCAACCGACGCAGCAGCCAAGCCAGCCGACCCAGTGGGCGATCGAGTTGTCGGTGAGGGCCTTCTTACCGCGGTAGAGCTTGACGAACCAGTATTTGGCCGAAAGGTGGGTGCTGCGCGCGGAAAGGCAGAGGTCAAACGGCCAGTCGCTGACCAACTTCGAGGACAAAGTACTCACTAGATCATGACAGTGCAGAACTGCGCGGCAAAAGAGGAGCAGCACGAGGCGATGCTCGTCAACAACGCATCCTTTCCGAAAGGACAAGAGGGAGAAAGACGCACGAGTCCAGGAATGGCAAGGCCATACGCGATGCGCTTGAGCAGAGGACCGGCCGAGCCGAGCGTCGGGTTGGCGACGTACTCGTTTCCACAGTAGACGTAGACGACGACACCGCAGATAGTGCTGGCGAGAGGGAGGGAGAGGCAGAGAAGCGAAGAGGGGGGGACGCAGACCGGCACGTTAGTTCGCTGGACAGCGAAAGAAGAGCAGAGCAGTAATCGGGGACGCACTAGATGAGGGTGACGACGATCTGGCACAGGAACATCGCTTTGTTGTACTGGCGAGGGTCCTGCATCTCGGCGACGATGGGGTAGAAGGCGGGTGTGCCGGCGTACGAGAGCACAACAGTGGCGATGGCGTTCATGGCCTGCGCGAACGTCGGCGAGCCCACGATGGAGACCGTCTTGCTCCAGTCGCCGAACTGAGGAGCTGTGGCCGGGCGGTCCTGGATGCCGACAGCGATGGTGACGGTGCCGACTGCAGAGGAGGCGTGAAGAGTGTCAACTGCCGCCACACAAGCACAGAAACCCCAATAGAAACGCACGAGCGCTGATGATGGAGATGACGCCGACCCAGCTGAGCCACGAGACCTTGTCAAGCGTGGGGATGGCGGCAAGCGAGAGGCCGATGACCGTAACGATGCCAACCCAGCCAGCCGTGCAGAGGGCGTGCAGTGAGACGGCGTTAAGTGCGATGGAGAGCGACATGAGACCAGAGCCGGCGAGCAGGGCCGTGTAGATAACGTAGGCGAGGCCTGCAGCCTCACGACCGAACTTGCCACCGAGCAGGTAGCCAACCTCGGCAGGACCGTCTGGTTGCGCATGGAAATCTCGCGTCAGCGGCAAGCCACGCTGCGAAGAATGTCGAACAAACTCACAGATCGACGGGTGTTTGCGTTTCGAGGATCCAACCACCCAGTCCGACCAGGTGGTCATGCTACCGACGACGATGAGAACGATGAGGCCAGGCACGAGGCCGAGCGCCTGGAAGACCGAGGGGATGGCGAGCGCGCCGAGGCCGACCTCTACAGATCGCAAGGTGTCCACGTCAGTCAAGAGCATGTTAACAGGTCGCAAACCAGACTCACGCGACTTGATGAGCAGGACCGAGGTGCCCAGCCAGCCGACGTTGCGGTAGTTGGTGTCGCCCTTGGTCATAGTACCGAAGACCTCATCGTGGATCTCGTCGGCGGGCAGCGTGTCCGTCTTGAGCGCAACCTCGGGGTCGATGCCCTGTTTCTTGTTAGCGTCGTCGATGTCGTCGACCGAGGAAGCAGAAAGGGAGGCGCGGGAGGCGGACATGGTGCAGAGGGGCTAGGATGGAAAGCTGCTTGCTGCGGCGCGATACGAAATGCGAAAGTGGAGGCCTTTGCCGAAAGAGCGTGAGGGGCGGCCGCTGCTGAGGTTGAGCGAGCGAGTGAAAGGACTGGTGGCCGACTTGAGGGCCGGCGAGAGGAGTAACTGGCGGAGGCGAGGGAAGAGCTGGCTGGAAATCGAGAGGGAAAAGCTTTGACCCAGGGCTCAGTTCTTGTAGGACGTGTCCTGCATACTATCTGTCCTCGACTTTGAGCCTGAGGCCCCGTGTCCACATAGCGGGGTCGAGGCTTTCGAAAGACAAGAGACGAGTCTGGCGGCAGAACGCTCGTGCGCAGCAGGACGGCGGGTTCAAAAACTCACTTGTGACAACTCGCACCTCCACATACATTAGCGCGCGCGGCTGAGTTGATTTTTGAGGCCGCGCAGCCTCTTGCAGGCCGACAGCACAAGTTTCGAGTTCGTGCTGGGCAGGATGAACGAGAGAGCGACGCGGAGTGCAAGAGCGGCGGTGCGAGAAGAAAACCTACCCGCTCATCCTTCCCTATCACCCGAACTTCACTGCGCCTGATCATCAAGTTGCATCGGTGAGGCGCAGCTTCGCCTTGCGGCCTCGACGGCGGCCAAAGGGCGGTAGAATCGCCCGCGCAGACGTTCCGGATGACAGGGACATTCAGCGGTCGGCGTTAATATCTAGATGCGATAGCTCGCTCACGTGACTGAGCACGACTGCGCGGATGCTGGGAGAAGGCTGCATGAATGGTGTACAGCGAGCAGGAACGGCGTGAAGGAGGTCGTGCAGGGTCGTGAAGGAGAGCCGGGTTGAGGCGGCAGGTGGAGCTAGTAGTCGCCAGGCGCATGGCCGCCGCGCTTCTGCACGTCATTGTGCAGGAACTGGTACGCTTGGGACGCCTGCTCCGAGCCCATGATCTGCCGCCGACAGAGGACAGATGCAAAAGGACGAAGCAGGAGAGAAGGAGGTCAGCAACTTATCGAATCGCGCGCGCGGCAGATTCAGTGCAAGGGATGCCCGCCGAGGGCGCACCTTTTCGAGTTCCAGCCTTGATAGGGAGCACATGTGCTGGAGCGACTTGATGTTGTTCATGACGTGGCGAAGGTTGCTGACGGACTTGGAAGCGGAAAGAGAAGAGGATAGGTCAAACGCTGCAGCAGAGAAGGCGGAGAAGGAAGGGGAGGACTTACGACACCTGGGATCAAGCGCAACATCTCGATAGCGGCCGAGTTGCTGCCCGCAGCGTCTCCTTCTGCCCCGTCGTCGCCCTGGCCGACGGTGACGGCCTTCTCCTCGCTCGGTTCGTCGTGGTTGTTCTTCAGGTCGCCGAAGATGTTGGCCGTCGCAAAAGGCGAGGACGACCAGATGATGCGCAATCGCGGAAAGTGCAGCGTCAGCAGCACGAGCTTGGACTGGATCTCGTGCGGCGAGATCAGGTCCGCATTCTGCGGCGTCGATGTATCTTTCTTGTTCTGCTGATGCGCCGGTCGCTTGGACTCGACCATGGTCTGCCGGAGCGACAGGTCGATGTTCAGTCCCTACGCACTGAACCCAAGATTGTGCTGGACGTACCTGAAGCGAGAACGACTTGTTCTCCTCGAACTCGATGAGCAGGATCGGTTGCTTGTAGTGCACGCTCATGGTCTCGCACTGTGTGTACCTACAGGGAGCGAGCATGCGTGAGGGGGAGTCAGCCTATATTGCTCGACCCTGTGAGAGTTAAAGGAGGGGGGGGGGGGGGGTACTCACAGGCGCCCCGACGTGAACGACTGAACGAGATCCGGGATGCTCTTGCGCTCGACGCACATCTCTGGCGACAAGATGTAGTCACCGACCTGGAGTGTGACGGGTAAAATAAGCATGCCGTTGAGGTGCAGGATCGACGGTAGCGTCGACCGGAACTCGCGCACGTCGATGATGACCTGCCGAGGAACGCCCATCATTGTCAGCTGGCACTTACGGCAGGGGGAGCAGCAGCAAGGCGACTCACCGTCGCAGGCGCTGCTTGCTGATCGCGTGCTCCACCTGCCATGCGCGTGCTGATCTTCTTGGCGAGCGAGTCGACTTGGCTGGTCGGTGCTGTCGGCGCTCCTCGAGGGTCGCCCGTCAAGGGAATAATCATCGTCTGCGAAGATGAGAAGGCGAATGAAAGTCAGCACGATGGGCGATGACAAAGAGGTAAGGCTTGGCCTTACGCCCTTCTCGCGGATGAGCCTCTCGAAAGCAAGCTTCTCCCTCGTGACCGCCGTGAGGTACTTGGACTCCTCGGTCGACTCAACGTACAGCATGAAGTAGACACGGACAGCCAGCCCGGGATGCGAACTGCGGTAGACCTGTGTGAATGACAGAAAAGGAGAAAGAACGTTAGTCTCGCGCACTTTAGATAATCAGCGGAGCAGGCGCACCTCGATGCGCCGAACGAAAGCAGGGTCGGGCTCGTACATGACGATGAAGCGCGGGCGCAGCTCCTCGAGGATCTGCTCCTCATCTTCGCCCTTGTACGACCTGACGACGACCATGTCGTCCGGCTCGAGCAAACCAAAGTATGAGTCGAAGTCGTCGACGTCGAAGTAGTTAGTCGACGATGCCTGCGCGGAAGGTCGGAGGAGGGCTTGCGGTGCGGGTGCATGCGACATCTCGCTAAAGGAGACCGAGGGCGCCTCGGAAGCCACACGAACGAGCTCGGGCACCTCCGACTCGGCCCGCGAAGACGGGATTGGACGTGGTGCGACAGCCGAGGCTGTCGCCATGGACGGCTCGCGGAAGAAGGCGGGCGAGGGCGTTGCGGAGCGTATTGAGGGCAGCGTAGTCGAGGGGCCGCGGGACGGGACGGCGTCATCCTCGAGAAACTGCTGCGACGAGGTGTACAGGCTGGGCAGAACCGCCAAGTCAGCACGTCGCCCTTCCGAGTTGCACAGGCAGCAGGTGAGACGTACAAGTCGGCAATCTCCTCTGCCTCATCCTCCAGGCCTTCATCGGTGTTGTCTGCCGTGGCTTTTGCCCTCGCCGACCCTGCCGCACCGCCCACGCTACCTCCGCCGCGTGTTCTACGCCGCTTGTAGTCCGGCTGACCTCGGGGCGCCAGTCCGCCTCTGCCCGGCACCGACAGCGTCGTAGCGGCGGGTGTCGATTTGGACTTCGCCTTTCCCCCGCGATAGTTACGGTTCATCTCGCCGAGGCTGCCCTTCCACCAAAAGTAGGTGCGCAGCAGCCGCTCCATCATGCTCCTGCCGGCTGTGTGACTGGGCTTGCCGTCCGCCGCCTTCGTCGCTTCCCGCGTCGAGAGATATTCGCGCAGCTGTGTGCAGGCGCGTGCGGAGGACGCCATGACGAGGATCGTATTGCTGCCGGGCATGTCTGCGGAACAAGATGTAGGGCCGTGAGCAAGGCCTCTAGCCTATTTCGAGCGGAGGACGCACCTGAACGACCCTCGCTCTTGATCGACTGGATCTCCTCCTCGATCTCGTCCAGCACGCTTGAAAGCAAACCCCACTTTGGCAGCTCCTCCAGTACGGGCACGACGCCCGGCGGCCACCGACTGTCCCCACCGCCTGCCTCCTCGCGCTCGACGTCGCGCAATGCCTCCATCTCCTCCTCGAATCCGTCCGTCATGGCCTCCGAAGCGGACCGCGCCGACTTGGGCGGAGGCGGGATGTACGCCCTGCGCTTCGCGATATGGAAGAGGGTTTGCGCGGCGGTCGACGAGAGCCAGGGTGACTGATCAGGTCGGTTCTTCGCGCCGAAGCCGGAGGCAGCCGAGCCGCCGTCCATCGAACCGGAGGCAAGTCGGATAGCTTCGAGATGCGAGTTGAACGTGACGGCGTCATAGGTGAGGAGGTAGCTGCGGGAGCGGGGATCGCGCTGTTCAGTGCGAATCGTGGCAGACGAAATCCGGATTCAGGACGCACCTCAGCAGATTCCTCAAGGTCGTCAGGTCCTGTACAAGTCGCTTGGTGTTGGCGCCGACGGTATGCCAGATCGGATCAAGCTTGCTGCGCACTATGCGGTCAAAGTTCTTGAAGTGCGCATTGTCGATCGTGATATCCTCCAGGTCGACCTTGTGATGTGCGCAGGCCTTGCGCAGGCCGTTGAGCGTGTCCTCCATGCACTCGACGATCGCCGTTTGCAGCTCTCCCATCTGCCGTGTCAGGGGCTGGTAGAGCTCGATGATGTCGGCCTTGCGCTCGCCAAGGCTGTCGTGCACCTCGTCGCGGAATCTGGGAGCGCGCAGTCAGCGAGGAGGCCGGGGCGGAAAGGCGCAGCGCGAAAATGAAGGGACACACCGTGGCCAGAGCGTCACTCGCCGTAGCGAGAGCTGCTTCATACACGTCGTGAGGGGCGTCATGCTCGCTGAGAACGACTCGGCCTCATCGGAGAAGGCCTTGAGGAAGCCTGACTACGTGTCCAGAACGAGCGTAAGCCAGGCACGAGGCGATAAGCTCAGAGGGACGACACGAACGTGGTTTGACTGGCGGTAGATCCTAACGATGAAGGCCTCGAGGCTCGTCTGGTTCACCCTGGGGGCGGCCAACAGGTTGAGCCGAGAGCGGGTCGAGGCACAGGACGACACCGACTCACTGCTCAGCGTGCAGCACCATCAGGCCCGTAATCATCTCCGGCGGGAGGTCCTTCTTGAGCAGGTCAACGATCAAGATCCTCGACGTGACCGAGAACAGACCGCCCTTGAGGTACAGCTCCTTCCTGCGAGCAAGCGGGCGAAGGGAAGGAGGGCAGCTGCGGGTCAGCGCACTCGTCGGCTGAAGCAGGCTCCCAAATCAGCTCTGACGTACCTCGCCTTTGAGCCCATCTCGTGCGTCAGGACGTGCAGGCCAGGCCGTCGGACACCGAGCGTCGACAGCAGCTCGCCGATGCCAGCCTCCTCCGCAGGCGTCGCGCCGACCTGCCGTTCGTCCGCCACCGCGAGCAGCAGGTCAGCTCAGCCCTAGCTTCCCCTCAAGTGCGGACCCTCGTCCAGGGAGCAAGAGGCCGCACCAGGATGATGAGGTTGTGTTCCGAATCGTAGATCTTCATCATGGTGCACAGGATCCGGCGCAGGCCCATACCCTTGCCGAGGATGAGCAGGTCGTCGTGATCGGGCGGGGCGATCTCCTCGATGATGTCCCTGTGGAAGGGCAGCATCTTGGACGGCATGATGACGCTGAAGCGGGCGATCGGGGCAGCTTTCAGCGCGCACGTGAGGCTGTTTGGCGTGCAGGAAGGGTGGTTGGTCCAGGGTTGAAGGCGAGGTCGTCGGGCAAGCTGTCGGAGGGCTGCAAGTTGGCGGACTTCGCGCCTCGTGCACGCGCGTCACTCGCTCGCGAGGGATGACTTCTGCTCGATCCACTCAGGTAGCATCGGTAGCTCTATGGGGAGGCTTCATAGAGACACGAGATGGTACAGCATCGAAGCCAGTGTCCTTCGAGGGAGGGGGAGGGGGGAAGGGAAGAGAGGGAGATCGTGAGATTGTTCATGGCGAGTGGGACGAACTGAGGTGATGATCAAGGGCGTGCGCACGGCTGTGCGAGTGTGGAGTGGGTGCGACGGGTTGCTTTCGTGAGGGCATGATGCGATGTACAAGGAAAAAGGATGCGTGGAGGGATTGAGAAGGGGTGTGTGGATGGATGGTAGGGATGATGTAGGGGGAGGGGGGGAAAGAGGCAAAGTTTCAACCTTTGCTGGCCGCCTTCTTGCTCTTGAGACGCTTGGAGAACTCAGAATTGGTGATCTCTTTCAGGCGCTGACGATCAAAGTGTGGGCCGAGCCAGCGGACCATGATGTCGCCTGTGGACATGAAGTCAGCATGTCAGCCCCTTTTGGTGTCGTTGAGAGAGGTTGGTTGACGCACAGTCCTCTTGCTGAAGCAAGCCGCGTTGCTATTCGTCAGCGAGGGGTCCCAAGTTTGCTGCAATGGCAAGAAATACGTACGTCGATGACGTTCCCCATTACCCACCCCGGCCGAGTCGGGTGCGGACTATGCGCTACGTGTTTGTGGAAGAGGGCCGGGTCGACGTGCGGGTGCAGTCGGATGTACTCATCCAGGATGTAAAACTGGCGCCGGCGATGGAGCAAGTCCCGCATGCGCTCGCGGATGTCAGGGTCGGCGTTCTGCACCCCGATGCGTGCGGTCGTCAGCGCGAAGGAGGAGGAGGAAATCGGAAGTTTTGAACGCACGTCGCAGAGCACGTAGAGGTGCTCGAGGGCTGGCAGGAGGCGCAGCTCGCCGGCAGTAAGGCCAGCGTGGTGCTGCTCGATCCGGCGGCTGTTGATCTCGTCGATCTCGGCGACGACTGCAGGCCGCGGAAGGCAGGTCAACCTGGGCTGTTCAGGGCAGAGCACAAGGAACGCACTCTTGCAAGCCACCTCGCCGATGGCAAGCGCGTTGCGGTCGTCGCCGTCCGTCGACTCAAACGGCAAGGACGTGGTGATGAGGAGCGTCCCGTCTGCAAAGAATGCGAGTGAGACTTCAGCTCGACAGCGACTGCGCGTGTCGACGAAGGCGGGCCTACCGTTCATCCTCCAGTGGCCGACGAACAGCCCGACAAGTTCATGACCAGGCGGGATGATGTCGGTCCTGTTGAGCTTGTCAAGTGGCGACGTTTCGGCGGTCACCTCGGGCGGTGGCGGCGACTCGTCCTCGGCCAGCTCGCTCTGGGTCGGTCGGCGGGGCCTGTTGCAAGTGAGGAATAGTCAGTGCACAAATCGCAGAAGGTGTGAATGAAGGTGGTTCATGTACTTTGTTTTGCACCATGTCAGGCCGAAATACCGCCGTTTCTCCTCATCGTAGGGCGCGTCGAAACCCTCAAATAGAGCGTTGCGATCTGGCCAGCCCTCGTCGATAGCATCGCGGATGTGCTTGTACGACCGCGGAGGCGTACTCTCGACTTCGAGGATCTGTAAAAAATCGCGAGAAGAGTGTTAGCCCAGGAGCGCGCGCCGACGGACCGAAGGGCGCACCTCAGGGATGGCAAGCCGCGTCAACAGCTTGTCCTTCCAAAGCGACTCGCACTTCTCCCGCAGCGCCTCGCGCACGTCTTCGTCCCAGAGTTCTTTGCTCGACCAGACGCCATTGACGAGCGGCGCGTTGCCGATGCGCGTATCTGATTTGTGTGTGTGTGTGGGGGGGGGGGGGGGGTCATCAAAATGCCTCGGCAACAAACAGGGTGTAAGGGGAGGACGCACGAAAAAGGTTACACGTCTTGCGGCCGGCCATGAACAGCTCTTTCGATCGCCACTTGCCAATGCTGACAATCATGACGGAGAACGTGGGGGAACGTCAGTACTTGGGCGTTCTTCCATCTCAAGTAATGATCGACGCACCCTATCCTGCCGCCTCCACCGCCTCCGCAGTCGGTGCAACGCCGGTACTTCCCCTCGCATGTCACGCAGACGAACTGACGGGATCATGAGAGGTTAGCGAGGGGCAGCGGTGGGACGGAGTGCTGGACTTTACCTCGGTCGAGAAGAGGATCGGGCTCTTCGAGTCCTTGGCGACGATGCCGCCCTTGCCCTTGAGCTGGCAGCAGACATCGCATGTGAGAGGCGCTTCGAGATCTTGCGTGTCGCTACAGGACAGGCGCGTTGCTCGTCAGTCTTCTTGGCTCATTGCTACACATGTAACAGACGCACCGCACGCGCTTCCGCCGCCGCGAGCCCTCCTCCAACGCAAAGTCCTCTCCCATGCATGCCTTGCACATCCAAAAGCCCTCCCACTCCACCCAGAAGTGCTCCCCCTCGCCGCGCAGGAGTAGATGTGCGATCGGTGCGCGGCATTGCGAACAGCTTGCCGGCGGGTGGTCTTGAACGAGGATGCGCTTCTTCTTGCCGCCGGTTGCGGGAGGGCGGGGGGACGGGAGAGGGGTAGGACGCGGCTTGGGCGACTCGACGGCGGACTGCTTGCGCGAAAGCGCAAGAGGCTTGGACAACCGCGATGCGCCGCCCTGGAGGCTCAGGCCGGACGGCTGCTCGTCTGCCGGGAAGCAAGAGGGCGTAGCGGAGTCGTATGCCGTGTGCAAAACCGGCACAGGCTGGTACGAGTAGAGAGGGGGCTGTTGCTGCGTGGGGGCATGGGGATCACCCGGGAATACGGCCTGCAGAGGGTCGTGCGGGTAGCTGTAGGCGGGTCCGCTGGGGTTGAGAAGCGGAGTGTCCTGTATGTCTTGAAGGTCAATGGGGTACCCGCCTAGCGGCTGAAGCGAAATGTTGGGCTGGAGGTGGCTGGAAGGCGAAGGGACACGCGAGGGATCTTGCGGTACGTTGAGGTAGGCGCCACCGCCGCGCACAACGTCGTATTCAGGGCCGAACATGAAGGCGGACGACTGCTGTTTGTCGACCGTTGGAAAGACGTGCGAGTACGAGGCCGTAGATGACGGCGTAGAGGCAGCCGCAGGGTTGATGTGGGGCGCGCTGGGGATGGTCGCTTCCAACGAGCGCTGGCCCACGCTCGCTGCATAAGCGGCCTGTGCGCCGGGCTGCGGGTACCGACGGTACGGCACCGTCGTCCCTCCGGAGCTGTACGAGCTTCTCGCCGAGTCAAGGTCAATCGCGCCACACGCGCTGCTGCCGCTACCCTGCGTGCTGGCCGACATGGCGCGCTGGCGCTCGACTTCGCGCAGGCGGAGGATCTCGAGCTCGGCCTCGCGCGCGCGCCGGTGCTCCTCGGCGATCCGGAGCTGGATCTGCTTGCTCTGCAGATTGGCGAATGCGAGCCGGAATTCGGGCGTGTCTGTCGTTGCGGTCGGCAAGGGAGGAGAGGGGGCTGATTGGGGCGGAGGTGCGAAGGCGTAGGGCTCGGCATGCTGTTGGGGGGTGAATGACGGCGGCTCGACCGACGCCGTTGGTGAAGGGCGTTGCACCTGCTGTTGAGCGGATGGCCATGCGCGCGAATGCTGCTGGACCGGCAGCATGCTCCCGTACGGCTGCTGGTTGTGCTGCTGCGCCGAAGAAGGGACCTGCTGGCGGACGACGGTGGGCGTGCCGTACGCCGCCATGCCCCAGTCGTCGTCCAGGTCGGCATCGACCTGCCCCCCCAGCACGAACGACGGTGCAGGGACGGCGAGACCGGACTTCTGGTGATGCTGCCAGGGCTCCGTGTACGAACGCCGTTGAGGGGCGTAGGACGGCTGAGCCGGAGGAGGGGCGTACTGCTGCTGCTGCTGAGCTGGATGGGGTGGACAGTCGCCGCCGCCGCCACCGCCTCGAGCACCACCGGCCAGATGCACCTCGGGCCCGTAGTTGATATCATGGCCTTGCATGGCGTCCGACGGCAAGGATCAGGCGAGGGGAAGAAGAACGTCGCTGCTCTGACCAGCAGAAGGGAGGCAAGTCCGGTCGACAAGGAACGGGCCCTGTTATCGGCCCGTATTGGCGGGGGCGCTTCCGAGCGATGGAGCAACAACCGCGGGGGGTGAGGACAGCAAACGGACAGGCTACAAGAGCGACCTCTGGCGAATACGGGTTGCGGTCTTGTGCTCTGTGCTTGGTGGATGGGTGAGCAGGTCCTGCCGCGCTCGCTCCTCGTCTGCGCGCCGCGACGACATGATAAACTCCGACTCCGTCCGCCCGCGGGCGCCGCCATACTTACTGGGGTCGACTGCGAGGAACAATCATCAGCCCTCTCCTCGCAAAGTTCCTCCCGCTGACGCTGACCCACGGTCGAGGACGCCGGAGTCATCTTGGCACACGACGGCCGACCTGACGCGCTGCCATCCCTCAAGGCCCGCTGCTGAACTCCCCTGATCAACGACATCGCTCCCCCTGGTCAACGACATCGCTCTTGGCCGTGCAGGCGACCTCGCCGTTCCATCACTTGCTCTCCAGCTGTCGCTTGTTTGCGCTCGGTGCTTTGTCAAGGTGTCATCTGCGGCGTCACCCGGTGCGCCGGGTTGGACCACTCATCACTGACGCTGAAAATCTCCCTCGCTCTACTTCACTGACGGCCTGGCCGTCAGGATGCGTCCGTCTCCTGTCTACGCTCTTTAGGCCTGCCTCTGACCGTGCACTTGGTCCGGTACGCAGATATCGCGAATGGTTGCGCCCCTCGCCTTCGGGGATGCGCAGCGCCCCTTCAATACCCAGCGCCCTCCGTTCCTGACACTCCAACGGGACTGACGCCCTGACGACGACTCTCACCAAAGAGGATTGTGTGTGGACTCTCGGCGACGGAACTGTCCTGATCCTCGAACGAACAGCAACGGCCGGCGCACGCGCGACGTGGGACGGACGCGCTCGTTCGCGCAGCCGGTTTTCACTCGCCCGGTTGACGATGATGCCGAGGAACACCGCCGACGTTGCTGCTGCCTGTCCAGGCGCTAGCTTCCTCTGTCATGCTGATCTGTGGGACCACTGCGAAGGTCGGATGTGTACGAGAAAGACGAGTGAATCGATGGCATCAGCACTAGCGGCCGCGCGCGCCGGGGAGAGGAGGGGAAGCTGGCGGCGGATGGACAGCCTCGACCCATCCTTCTCAGTCCGTGCTTCGCCCTTCAGCAACGCCCTCCTGCACTGTCCTGCGCGTTTCCTCCGCGTCGTCCCTTGCTCGCGCCTTCTTCATCTGGTCCCAGGCCGCCGCGGATCGACTGCCTAGCCCGTGCCCTTGGTTGACCGCCCCTCAGCGGCAGCAACAGCGCTCAGCAGTACGATGGCTCAGCCCTCGCCCATCCAACATCAGCAGCCCTGGGAACAACCCGCCAGCCGCGATCCTCTCCCCCCTCAGTCGACATCACCTCCGCCGCTGCCGTCGTACGATGCGGCCGCGGCAGCGTCGTCGCCCGACCTGACGCAGGAGCTCAACTTCAACGCCATGCGCCTCTCGGACCCCTTCCCCCGGAGCAACACGTCGATGTCGCAGCGCTCCGGTCCTCCGCCGGTGAGCAACGGGTACGGTAGGCTGAGCGGTGGCGCTGCACCAAGCGTGCGGAGTCTCGACATGGGCGGCGGAGGAGGGCCGAATGGGCTCGTGGACGGCGGCGGAGGCTATCGCCATCAGCAGCAGGCCTACCCTCAGAGCAGGCAGAACTCAGGCTACAGCGACGGCCATGGCGTCTGGGTGCAGCCTGGCGCCTACGGTCATCACCAACCGCCTCCGACGCAGTACCACGCGCCGCCACAACAACATCACCCGCAGCCGGACTACTCGAACCCCTACTACGCAGCGGCCTCGGGCGTGCTTGGCTACCCTCCCTCAACGGGCGGCGGCGGCGGCCATTACTCTGGCCAAGGGGGCCCCTCTCGACCTTACCCTCCCATGCCGCCCATACCGCAAGGCGCTGCCGGTCCATCAGGCAATGCCAACCTCTCGCGCGCCATCTCGTCCGTCTCGTCCGCGTCGGGCGTCTCG
Organism: Cystofilobasidium ferigula; assembly: GCA_014825675.1. NCBI lineage: Eukaryota > Fungi > Basidiomycota > Tremellomycetes > Cystofilobasidiales > Cystofilobasidiaceae > Cystofilobasidium > Cystofilobasidium ferigula. The sequence goes on along the minus strand of MVAM01000071.1, from coordinate 52,347 downwards.
CTCGGCCGGTCCTCGACGTCGGCCTCGACTGGTTCGAACCTCACGCGGTCGGGCACGTCGATCGGCTCGTCCAACGCTAAGCGGCAAGGGTCGCTCGCAACGGTCGACGCGCGCAAGCCGCCGTACACCAAGGCGTTCGTCGACGAGTACCGCACACGCATGAAGGGCGACCCAGATCCTGAGGCGCAGTTTGCGTTCGCAAAGTACCTGATTGAGGCGGCCAAGAAGCTCGGGGAGGAGGTCGGCCAGCACGACGCCAAATCGGGCCGCCGGTATCGCGATGCGCTGCTGAACGAGTCGCTCAAGCTCATCAAGAAGCTCGCAACGCAGTCTGACGAGCCGCTGGCCGACGCCCAGTTCTTCCTCGCCGACCTGTACGGCACGGGCGGGCTTGGCCTCCAGTCAGATCCAGAGAAGGCGTACGGCCTCTACCTGCAGGCATCGAAGCAGAACCACCCCGCAGCGTGTTACCGGACGGCCGTCTGCAACGAGCTCGGTGCCGGTACGCGCAAGGAGCTAAACCGCGCCATCCTCTTCTTCCGCAAGGCCGCCTCGCTCGGCGATACGACGGCCATGTACCGGCTAGGCATGATCCTGCTCGAGGGCAAGCTCGGCCAGCCGCCCAACGTCCGCGAGGGCATTCACTGGCTGCGCAAGGCTGCCGCCCAGGCCGACGAGGTCAACCCGCACGCTTTGCACGAGCTTGGGACGCTGCACGAGAACCCGCCTGCGGCCGCGGCGCAGTTTGTCGAGATGAATCACGAGTGGGCGAAGGAGTTCTATACGCAGGCGGCCCAGCTCGGGTACGCGCCGTCACAGCTCAAGCTTGGGACGTGTTACGAGTACGGCAACCTTACCTGCCAGGTCGACCCTCGTCGGAGCATCGCCTGGTACACCAAAGCGGCCGAGAAGGGCAACGCCGAGGCCGAGCTTGCGCTCAGTGGATGGTATCTCACCGGCAGCGGTGCGTCCGCCACGACTTTGCTTGATTCGCGCGGCTGCTGCTGAACTCGGTGGGGATCTTTGTCGGTGATGCAGAGGGCGTGTTGAAGCAGTCGGACTCCGAGTCGTATCTCTGGGCGCGCAAGGCCGCCAACAAGGGCATGGCAAAGGCCGAGTACGCGGTTGGCTGTGAGTGCCGCCTATCTAGATAACGCTTCAACCATGAGCTGACTCCCTAATCTCTCCTTGTGCGCAGACTACACCGAGCAGGGTATCGGCACGCGGGCCGACCTCGAGACGGCCAAGCGGTGGTACATGCGCGCAGCGGCTCAACGCAACAAGCGGTGCGTCGCTTTTCTTTTCTGCGCTTGCTGCAAGCCGTTCGTCTTGCTGACTCTGATCCGGACCCTGGCCTTGTCTGCAGGGCGATGCAGCGCCTGGCCGAGCTCAAAAACCACGGCCGCGGGGGCAAGGGTGCGCGCCCGACGCGCGAGCAGGCGAAGAACGAATGCAGCATCATGTGACCGCGAGATGTCGATGCACCATACACCAGGACTGTGACGCTCGCCGTACCGTCGACCTGCGAGCAACGATCTGCTCGCTCCGACGTCCGCATGCGACGCGTGCTCGCCAAGTGCCCCTCTCATCCCCTTTTCACGAGGGCCCCTTCCTCGGCCTCCCATGTTCCCACCTGCAACTTCCGCCACGGCGCATGATCTGCCGAGAGAATTCGTGCTCGCCCTACCTACGGCACAGTTGCTGCACGTCACCCGCCAGTCGGGGCGAGGTCACGCACCTACACCCTCGAGAGCTCCTGCAGCCCCTCGGTCAGTCAGTGTTTATTAGACTTGATCTGGAGCATAAGCGCTTTCCTGCCTGCCAGCTGTCTCTCCGTATCGGCCGTTGATCGTTCCAAGCTCCGGCAGCCGTTAGCCTGGCAGAATCTATGCGTCAGTGGATGAGACACCACATCTTGGAGAGATATGTGGACAAGCCTAAATGGAGCGCGACGATGATGATACGTCGAGGTGCGGGCGACAGCTCACGAGGACCAGACACCGAAAGTTGCCCGACAAGGCGTTCTCGAGCTGCGCCTCGCGGCAACGCCACTCTTGGCGCGGACCAGACCTTCGGGGGGGCACCCCCGACGCCGGCTGTGGAGTTGAGGGGGGAAATTGAATTGTTCCTCAGCTCACCGGCGCGCAGCCGATCAAATCTGATGACCGAGAATCGGCTCCTCGCGTTCAAAAACCGCTGCTGCCTCGTACCCCTCCCCTCCTCTCTTCTTCCCCCCTCCCATAACCCCTTCTACCCCCACCCTGACCGTTGCCCTTCCAGTCAGGTACGTTATCCTCTCTTCCCGCTTTCCATCTCGCCTGATCCCCATCGCCTGCGCAAACCTCCCGCTTCCTGCCCGACGCCTTCCTCCGACATCCCTGCGCATCACCTATTCCGTCCCCGCGTCTTTTTCTTCTTCCCTGCATCCATCGACAGTCGCCCTTCCTGCACATGTCCGCCATCCAGTCACCTACTCACGAGCTCCATCTGAAGCCTCTGGCGAGTTTCGGACTTAAGGAACTCGGCCGGCTGACCCCTGATCTCTGCTTCCATCGTTTGTTCTGGCCCTCCCCTCCACCCACGCAGCATGAGCGACGTCTCCTCTGATCAGAGCCCGCCCGCGTACAAGACGGTGCTGCACCCGACCAACGACGAGGAGAAGACGATTGACGGCCAGCACGCCCGGCAGGAGACCGAAGCCAACGCCCACTTCGTCCCCGAGCTCGACATCCACGATGCTGAGCTTTCGGGCGGTGTCGCCAAGGTCGAGGTGCGTTCCGTCTCTTTGCCCTAGGTCAAGGTGTTTCGTGCTTGCACGGAATCTGCTGACTTTGCCTCTTTCCCCGCTCGCAGGCCGCCCAAGGCATGATCGGCAAGAAGGGTCGTTGGATCATGTACATCGCCCGTGCGTCCGGCGTTAGTACTTGCTGGGCGGGGTATCGTGTTGACCCCTTGGATTGCACATCCGCAGTCGGCCTTGCCTGCTACATCTACTCGCTCGACGGTGTCACGACGTGGCAGTACCTCGCCTACGCCACCTCTGCTGTCTTCGAGCACTCGCTCCTCGGTACGGTTCAGACCGCCGGTGCCATCATCATCGCCGTTGGCAAGCCGCTTATGGCCAAGCTTGCCGACTTCATCGGTCGCGCCGAGACATACATCGTCGTCACCGTCTTCTACTGCATCGGCTACATCCTCTACGCCTCCGCCAACAACGTCCAGCAGATTGCTGGCGGTCAGGTCATGTACTCGTTCGGCTACACCGGACTGCAGATCATGACGCAAATTGTTCTCGCCGACTCGACGACGCTGAAGTTCCGCGGTCTCGCGTCTGGCATTGTCACGATGCCTTTCGTCATCAAGTACGTCCTCCTCGCTGGCCGTTCACGAGACTTCAGCATTTGCTGACAGACGGGTCCTGCTGCAGCACCTTCATCTCGGCCGAGATCGCTACGCAGGTCCTCGCTCGCAGTAGCAACGGCTGGCGATGGGGCTACGGCATGTTCGCCATCCTGGTTCCCGCCTGCCTTCTCCCGATCATCCTTACCCTCTTGTGGGGTCAGCACAAGGCCAAACAGGCTGCAAAGCTCGCCCGCGCTGCCAACCCCCTTCCTCCGGTCCTCTCTGAGTTCTCGCAGGCTCGCGGTGCGAAGGCAAAGACGTCGGCTGGTGCCAAGGCTGTCGGCAAGCCTCTTCTCCACTTCGCCAGGCAGTCGGACGTGAGTTCGTCTGCCGCGTTTGAGATCAACAGGTTGCAGGCTGACCTCGTTCGCAATGTAGGCTCCCGGTCTTGTCCTCATTGCTGCCGCCTTGGCTCTCATTCTCCTGCCTCTCACCCTGGCGAGTTCGGCGTCGCGCGGTTGGCAGACCCCGTCGATGATTGTGAGTGCTCATGCTCTGCCCGAGGTTGCCGAACTGTTTCTGACGCAGTCTGTCGCTCCGCCAGATCATGATCGTTATCGGCTGCGTCGTCTGCCTGCCCCTCTTCGTCGTCTGGGAGCTTGTCTTCGCCGACCGCTACGGATTCCTTCCCATCGCCCCTAGTGCGTCTGCATCTTCCTCTCAAAGCTTCGTTTCCTCGGCTGACAATCTCTCTCTTCACAGAGCGCTTCTTCTCCAACTCGAACATCGGCGCTGCCTGCTTCATCGGCTTCTTCGACTTCGTCTCCTTCTACCTTCAGTACACCTACCAGTGCGTCCGCCGTACTGTGTCTCGCCCCTGGTTGCTGACAGCCCGTTTGTCTGCCACTGCAGGTTCTCGTTCATCACCGCCGTCAAGTCGGACTGGCCTCAGCGTTACATCACCTACTTCTCGTACACTCAGACCATTGCGCTCTGCGTCTTCGGTGTGCTTGCGGGCTGCATCATGGCCTACACGAAGCGTCTCAAGGCCCTGCTCGTCATCGGGCTCTGCATCCGTCTCCTCGGAGGTGCGTTTCGTGCCCTCCTTAATTGCCTCGTGCCGCACTGACTCGTTTTTTGAGATTGTAGTCGGCCTCATGATCAAGTCCAAGGGTGCTCTCGGCTCGGACGCGCTTCTCGTCATGGCTCAGATCCTGCAGGGTATCGGCGGAGGCTTCGCCGCCATCATCATCCAGGTTGCTGCCCAGGCCCGCGTCGCCCATGTAGACGTCGCCGTCGTCACCGCCCTCGTTCTCCTCATCACCGAGATCGGCAACTCGGTTGGCTCCGCCATCGCCACCGCTGTCTGGACCAACGAGATGCCGCAGGCGCTCGCCCGCTACGTCCCGACGACCAACACGACCCTTCTTGCCGAGCTGTACGGCTCGGTCGCCCAGATCGCGCTCCTCCCTGGCAACGACCCGATTCGCCTCGGTGTGATCGACGCGTACGCGCATGTCATGAAGAACCTCTGCATCGGCGCTACTATCGTCGCCATCTTCCCGCCCATCTGCGCCTTCTTCTTCAGTGCGTCTTCTCCCCCTTCACTTTGTCGTCGGCCGTCAACTGACTTTCCACGTCATATCTTCCTTCAGTCGATGACATCGTCCTCGACGACCGCCAGAACATCAAGGACAACCGTGGTCTTGACGGCGTCAAGCGCGAAGGCGAGGAGAAGCTCTGAGCTCTTCTTCGGCTTCCATGTTCATTCTTCCTCCTACCCTTCTCTGTCGCCGATTTCTCATCCGACTTTGTTCTTCGCCTTCGTTCTCTCTCCCGTTAATCTGTGTGCTTTGCTTTCCCCTCATTTCAAGCCTCCTCGCATTCACTGTTCGCACTAGATTCTCTCACGCCCCCCAGTAATCGCCCGTTGAGGTCCTTCTGTCACTTTATCGCCTCTTCCGGGTCAATGTTATGTTCTCTGGTCACGATCCCAGCCCGTCCGCAGCGCGATGCAGCCTTCGCGGCATTCGTTCGCCTCCTTCTTGAGGCCTCGCCCGGGGTGCCGACGGCTTCTTTCATGACGGTCAGGGCAGCCACTGATTAACTTTCGTGTTATTTCTGATTCAAGCAGCGACGGCTGCGGCTTCAGGCGCAGGGGTGACGGTGTAGGTGTCGTCTAGCCGTCCCTTGATGTAGTCGCCAGCCCTGCGTGTGGGCCATTAGCTGTCAGCGTCCGCTGCTGCAAGAACGAAACGAAAGGAAAGGAGGAAGAGCACGCACGAGATGTCCTCGTACCGCCGCGGACGGTCGGCCGACACGCAGCTCGGGTACGGCTGGATGATCTGGTGGTAGTCCTCGCCGAAGAAGAAGGGGATGCTGTACCGCGCCTTGCCCGAGCGGTTGATCGCGCGGTGGCGGGTCGAGACGAACACGTCGTCTGTTCAGGGTACGAGGATCAGCAGCCGAAGAGGACGAACGGTAGGGGAAGGCACGGACTCGAGGCACGCTGGAGAGCGTCAGCCAGGTTGACGACAAAAGTGCCCTCGAGCGGGGGAGCGTCGATCCCTGCACATTGTCGCTGCGTGTGAGCATCTCTCCACAGGTCAGAGGAAGAGGGAGCAGGACGCACACTTGCCCGCACGGTTCATGACCTGCAGCGCCGGCACTCCGTCCTGGGGCTTCAGGATCGTCATCTGTCTCGTCCGTCAAACCTATTAGCGACTTGACAATGGCCTTCATAACAGTCGAGCAGACGGCGCACCTGCTCGTAATCCGTGTGCGCGCCGATGCCCATCACCCGGTCGTCAACCACACCCTCCTGGGGCGGATAGTACAGCAGCCGCATGGCGGCGCAGTCGCCCTTCTCCGTGCGGGCGAAGAAATGGTCGCGCGGGAGGTCGAGGGCGAGCGCGAGGAGCGGGAAGAGCGTCTCGCGCCCGAGCTTGTAGATGGCGTGGCTGGCGAGGTGAGGGCACCTTGACACGGTCAGCTTACCTGAACTCCGCCAGAGAAAGGAGGGGGAAAGGGGGACGTACTAGTACTCCATCACATCCTCCCTGAAGCCCTTTAGCTTCCCGTCGACGAGCTTCTCCTCGTCAGGCCACAGGTTGCCGCCGACCAAACCCTTCTCGTCGGCCTCCTTGGGTACGAACGGAGTATTGGGCTGCTCGAACCCGAGATCGAGGGCCTCGTGCCTGCGCGTGGGCGAACAAGGCGTCAGCGCTCCTCTGGGCAGTAGGAGGGCAGGGCGGGGAACGGACAGGTCGCCGCGATTCTCCGGGTTGACGTTCTCGGAGAGCAGGCCCATGTAGCCCTTGTACGCGTTGCTCTTGCTCATGTGCATCTGTCGGCCAGCGCGACACGAAAAGAACAACAATCAGCCCCAGGTCTGAAGTCGCAGGTGAAGCAGAGACCGACCGTCATCTTGTCCGCCTCCGAGAGGTCATGGAAGAACGTCTCGGAGCGCTTGAAAACCTTGGCGATAAGGTCCTCGGGGACGTTGTGGTTTTTGACTGACGGTGTACGGTCGTACACAGGCGACCTAGCGTCAGCTCTGACGAAGTGAGTGAAGGCAGGGCGACGGAGGAGTAAGTAGACGGCTGTCCGCGCGGGCTGAGCCGAGCCGAACGACAGCCGAACGCACCAAGCAGGATCGAGACGCACCGTAGAAGAAGCCGACGTGCAGGCATGCCTCCCTGACGGCGTTGACGAGCTCCTCCTCCGGCAAGCTCAGGTCGCTGCGAGGACAGGCGGAGGAGGTCAGCATCGTCGAACGGATGGGCAGGGCGGAGTTTTGCGCGCCAAGCGCCGTCGGCGTGCGTGCGTTCAGGGGAGCAGGCGAGGACGGACATGATGGGGATCGAGTCGAACTCGTGGGTGCTGAGCTCGGCGGCACGTTCGAGGATGGGTTTGCGGACGGGCATGCCGGGCTGTACCACCAGGTGCGGAAGGAATAAGGAAGGGCGGGCGGATGCTGCTGGTCGCCGGAGGGAGGAAGCTGCTCTGCGCCGTTTTGCCAATCGCCCATGCTTGACTCGCCGCCCCGTCCGCCCTCGCAGCCGCCCGAGCCGGAGCGTCTACGCAGACGGACCAGATGGACGACAGCATGTCCTGCGTATCTGGCTGGATGCAGCAGCCATGAGACAAAGTGCGGCGAAGCGACTGCTTGCGGCTTCGGCGTGCCTGCTGCGCGTCGCGTCGGATCTCCTGCTCGACGCGTCGCCTCCGCGCGGTCGACCTGTCTGCCGTCCTTCCCGCCCTCGGCCCTCCATCGCTCAGGGAGCTTCAGCATAACCCTCGAAGCCGCTCCTCGACCTATTCTCATCGCGCACCATGTCGGCCACCCTGCACGCCAAGATCTTCCTCCAGGCGCTTCTCAGCCAGCCGGCCCTGCCCCTCGCGCAGGCCCTCGCCCTCTACTCGACGACGGCCCAAGCCGCGCACACGTACGACAGCGACCTGCCCGCGCCGCCAACCAAGGCCCAGCGCGAGGACCGGTGGAACGAGTTCAGGCACGACCTGAACGAGCAACTCGGCGTACTCGGAATGGAGATTCGCCAGGTCGTCGACGAGGGCGACAGGGGCTGGTGGGTCGTGCTCGTGCGTCCCGCCGTCTTGTCCCTGCGGGCTGCACAAGGTGCCGTAGCAGCTCCAGCTGGACCTAGCTGACGCGCGTGGATGCTCTCGCTCGCCTGACAGGTCAACACGGAAGTGGACGACCTTGCGCTGTCGGCAACCGTCTACTCGCCGCTCGAGCTCTCGTACCTCAAGGCGCTGGTCCGTCCCCGCTCCCGCCGACTGACCGGACCCTCATTCCCATCAGTAGGCTATACTGACCTCTCCTCATGCCTCTGCCAGGTCCGCGCCATCGTACTGGCACCCAACTATGCCTTCTCCCTCAACCGGCTCAACGCGTCGCGCCTCGCGCAGAACCTGCCCGGGCACACGAGCTCGGCGCTGTCGCGGGCAGCGGCCGAGGCGCTAGTGGACCGCTTTGTCGCTGGAGGATGGCTGGAGGTCAGCAAGTGCGCGCCTCCTCCCCTTCACCTTCGGCGTGAGGCTGCGTGTTGCGCGTCCCTGCGGTGCTCTGACGCGTCCCGCCCGCCCTTGCAGAGCCCGCAAACGCCTGTCACTTACAATCCGCACGGCGTGCGAGTTGGAGGGCTACCTCGAGAAGGAGTTCCCGCCCGGGTTCGACGACGACGAGGACGACGATGACGGGCGGCCGCGGATCCTGAAGTGTTCTTTATGCAAAGGGATCGTCACCAAGGTGCGCCGTTTGTCTGTCCCTCTCGAGGCATCATCACCTGCTAACCTGATCTCTGCGACTGTGCACGCTCCCGCAGGGCAAGCTCTGCCCGTCGTGTCCCGCCGAGCATCCGACGGCGATCCACCACCACTGCCTGCACAAGATGCTCCTGCGTGCGTCCGCCTCGGCCTCGCGCAGGTCGGGCAAGTCCGGCAACGCGCCGCCGCCGGTAGCCATCCACTGTTCCGCGGAAGGCGAGGGCGTCGTGTGGAGCGCGGAGGCGGTGCGCGTGGATGGAGAAGACAGCGCGTGGCTGCCTGTCGGGGAGGACGCGGTTGGGCGGGACGACGACGACAAGGGGTACATGCCCAAAGGGCGGCAAAGCAGCGGCGCAGCGCCGGCACCAAAGAAGAGGGGGCCGGCAAAGGGCCTCGAGGGTAAGGGCAAGAAGCGCGTCGCGTCCGACGACGAGGACGATCTTCAGAGCGAGGAGGAGAGCGAGGCGGAGAGTAGCGAGGCAGAGGAGGCCGGCGCGCCCGTGCCCGTCCAGCACAGGGAGACGAGAAGCCGGACGAGAGCGTCGCCGGTGCAGAGTGCCAGCCCAGCGAAGAAGGGTGTGTCCCAGCTCTCCTCACTGCGCGCTGGATGGCCTGGAGCTGACTGTTCGCGCGCGCATAAACCCGTCTCAATCTCATCCCGCTCCAACCGCTTGCTTTGCACGCTACAGCTCCGAAAAAGGGCGGAAAGAAGAAGATCCGCGCCTCGACACCCCCCTCGGAAGATGACAACCCAAACTCGGACAACTCGGACGACCCTTAGCTTTCTGTCCATCGACCCCTGCTCTCGTCCATCCGCCCATTACCCCGGCTGTATTGTCCTGTCACGCAACCATGAACGATCCTCACGCCCATCCGAGTCATTGGCTGTCATTCGCGAGTATCCTACCTGCGAAGCGGAAGGCATGTGGCTCGGCCGAGTCGTCGCCCTCAGCCGGAGGGATGGCGGCGGAGTCCCACTGGTTGTTCGACATCGTCCGACATCCATCGCCGGCTGCCTTTTCCTCTTCTGACCTCGGTCAGCACAAACAGGTGCGTGGTATCTGTCCACCTCTAGCATGCTCGGGAGATTGACCACCTGGTACCGACGTCGAAGCAGCAATGGTATCCTCGAACGGCACTCAGCTCTGCTCAGCCCCTTCTGCCGTCGACGTCGACGACGCTCAAGCCGGCCGTCCTTCCGCCCAAGTATCATCGCTCTCAAGCTTGTCGAGGAAGCAACCGACGGTCACCTACCACCTGCGCACTGGCGGTTTGCTGCACGAGTCGGTGCAGAGCAACTCGGGAGCGCTCGGCCGCAGCAGGGAGGTCCGTGCCACTTGCTCTCCTCGCCCCTCCGAGGCTGAACGCTCACCTCTTCCTCGACGCCGCTTGTAGGAGGCGCTGGACCTTGTCAAGTCCCAGTTCACGGACCTGGCCGACATCGAGGACCGTCGCATCAGCTTCCTTACGCCGTTTGCCGGGCGGTCGAACAATGGCTGGGCAATAGTCGAGGACGACGGCTGGACGGCGCTCGCCGAGCGGAAGCCTGCGTCCATCAAAATTGAAATCTCTGGAATGCCTACTCGTGCGTCCAGTCGGCGGCAGCTTAGCTGAAGTTATCTTGTGCTGACGAAGTTGCTCGCGCTCGGACGCTTCCGCAGGCGCGCAACGGCAGGTTGCCCGCGCCGGCGTCGTCTTCTGGATCTGTGGTATCACACTCAAGGCGCTCGCAACGCTCTTTGGCGGCTCGCAGCCCGTCAAGTTCTGGATCGTGCCGCTCGGCGCACTGCCATTCATGATCGCGCTCTGGCAATGGAGGCTAGTATAGGTCGCTGGGCCGTGAACGCTCGAAACGACGCTGCCCAAGCAAGCAGCATGCAGCGGGACGGTCGAGCCGCGGACCGTAGAAGCTCGGCTCGAACTCGAGCTTGCGATGAGGGCGCAGAAAGCGGCTGCGACAAACAGAGAAGGCAGGACCGCCATGGCCTGCGGTCGACTGCGCGGTCGTCAACCCTTCCCCTCCAAGAGGCCCACAGTCGCCTGCCTAGGAGGACGGTGTGATGGGGCAGGTGCGCGGCGAGTGCGCCGGATGCGATGTGTGGCACGCCCAGACTTCGAATTTTGCACTGCGAGCGCAGAGAACAGCCCAGGAAGAACTTACTTCAGTATCGGATAGGCGCCCTCCCCTCCCGCGTCCTCCCGTTGCAAGCCCTCGACTGTCCAGCCCCACTTCCCCTCCTCTTGCTGCAGCCTGAATGTCCACTGTTCCGGCCCACCCTTAGGCGGCACCGGCACGCGCAGCGCAACCGCCTCCTCCCCATCGCCAGCGCGGAGCGTCGTCCCCTCCCAAGCCTGCTCGCTCGTCATGGTCGACGAGGGCGGGATGACGCTTGACGCGACAAATCTCGGCGACGGGTGCGCGAGGGGCACGATGAGCTCGACATTGGGTAGGGGCGGGTCCATGATGACGGTCGACGCGACGGGCTGCGAGGACGAAGACGCGCCCAGGTGGATCTTGACGTCGCTGGAGTTGTAGACGTCAAGCGTCCCGGTAAGGAGAGGTGTGTGTAGTCGGATCTGGAGGTTTTCACAGCCGTCTAAAGACCACGAGCAAGGCAGGGAAGCGAGGATGATGGGGAGTTGAGCCTCGATTCGAGTAGCAGCACGAAGAGCTCGTCCAAGGCTCGACGCACGCACCGATGATGACCTTCGTCAGCGACGTCCCTTGCAGCGTGTACTCCCTCCCCTGGCCCTTGAGCCCGCGGAATACGACAGTCGTCCGGGGCGTCAGCGACGGCGTGGTCGACGTCGGCGAAAGCACGAGCGGGCTGTCCGAGGTCTGCGCGCGCCAGGCTCGTCCTCAAGTGAGCAAGGCGTCATCCCGGTTTCGAAACAGAGCAAGAGGGAACGCACAACGTTGTAGATTTGTCGCTGGGGAAGCGAGAACATGGCTACAGAGGAGGAAGTGAGATGCTGTTGAGCTCAAAGGGCGACAATGGCCCGCAGCTCGCCTTCATCCAGTGTACGATTGTTTCCTGCAGGACCACATTGAGACCATCCTCGTTCCAGGCGCATAAGAACACTCGCAGACATGCAAGCGAGTAGGTAAGACGGTCGTCATGGTCATACAACACCTGCCAGGCTCCTCCCCTTCCCAGGGCAAGGCCGCAGTCTTCCGGCGCGCAGTCGCTCAGTCCGCCAAGAACGCACGTCTCCACCACCGGCGCCGTCGCAGACCGCCTTCCGCGCGCGCGTCCTCGCCGGACGGAAGTACCTGGTGAGTCTCGTCCATGTAGACCCAGCCGTCTGCGAGTGGAGGTGAGGAGGATCAGCGCAAGGTCGGCGGTCGAGGATCGCGCCGAAGGGATGACGGCTGGTTTGAGAGTGTTGCCTTGGCGCAGAAGGACGTACCGAGACTCAGACGAGCAAAGGAAGGGATCCAGGTCCCGCCGAGATGGTCGACCGACCACGTCTCATGAGGCAACCAATCCCAAGGGTAGCTCGGATGAACACCCTCAAGCGCGATGACCCTGTTGAGTAAACGGACGACGTCAGCACAGTGCTTTAAGGGCAGAAAGGAGATCAAGGGCTTACTCGGTCTGACCACTTCCCGTGATCGAGCTGCCCACTTCCCGGCCCTCCCATCGGCTCTTCCCCCACCCTTCCCCGCCGCCGTTCGCCGGCTCAAGCGCGCCCCATCGCTGCGTCTCCCACACGCTCACCTCGACGCGCGGGGCGGCGTAGACGGACGGCGGGATCTGGTCGTCCAGGAGCTTTCGGTAGGTCTTGTCGAGCGGGCGGAGGAGGGTCGGCGAGGGCGAGAGGGCGGCGGCGGATGACCAGAACGACAGCGGCCTGGCGGAGGAGCAAACGTCAATTACGAGACTCGAGATGAGGATGAGGACGAGCAGCGAGACGCAGCTCGAAAGCGGTACTCACACAGCACCGACCGCAAGCGGACCCCATCCAAGCGGGAGCAGCACCGCCCAAGTCGGCACCCACCCTCCCCCGAGCGCGATACCGACGAGTGCGAGTGCATTCGCGGCGATCAGAGGGTTGTGCAAGGGAAAGGACGGCGAAATGAGCGCGGTGAGGGGCGGTGTGACGAGGTCATGCATGTCGGAGCTTGCGGGACGAAGCAGAATTGTCAGCCTGCATCCTGCGTATTTCGAAGGCTACAAGTACAGCGCGACTTTCAATACGACTCACAAAAGACCCATCAGGTTCTGGATGCCTTGGATGTTCGAGTAGTATGTGGCTGAGAGCGACTCGGGCGAGCCACCGTGCGTCACGGGCAGTCCAGCGGCTTTTTTGTCGGATGGCGACTGCAGGAACAGGCGGGAAGGTCAAGAACTGTATTGGAGGGTGGGTACATGCTGCTGCATGGCAGCATGAGCGCAAAAGTCGCAAGTGGACATACCTCGGTGTGTGACGACTCCCTCCTCATCGCGCGCGAGTCCCGGCCCGCTCCTTCCATTGGCCCGACGACACCCACGACAGAAGCGCTCCGTCCATGCGACCCGCGAATTCTCGAATCCCAGTCGCTGACCGCGCCGCCGGCTGTTGTGGCCGACGTCCCGCGCACAGGGGACGTCGTCGTCGTTGCCGCGCTGATGTTCGCGGCCGGACGCGCGACGCCGACCTTGTCGTGTGTCTCCGCCGGATGAAGCAGCACCCCGAGAGCAATGACAGAGGGAACCATGAGAAGGAGGTGCGGATAAAATGCTGTAGAGCAAGAGGGAAGGGCGGAGGCGCAGTTCGTCAGCCTTGAGAGCCTGCGGGCTTGGGAGATGCAGGACGCACAGATCAGAGCCCAGGCGACGGCAAAGCACACACTCCAGGCCGGCTTGCGCCAGGTGAATACCTCCTCGATGCGGTCCTGCATCCAGAACACGACGCCGACCTTGAGGACGAACTTGCGGAAGTTGCCGGTCGTGCTCGTCAGGTTGAGCTCCTCTTTACGCGAGCTCAGCTTGCGCGGGGCGTCGTCGTTCGCCGCGGGAGCTGCGGCGGAGGTGGAGATTCCAGGCACGACACTAGACAAGAGGAGATCTGACAACTGCGTCGTGAGACTCTGGGAGGGCAAGGCGGTTGGGGCGGGCGCGGGAGGAGGGGCCGAGTACGTTAGGCTGAGCTGGGGCTGCTGCTGCTGCTGCTGGGCTTCCTCGCCGAGTCCCGCTGCCGACGATGGCACAGAGCTCGAAGACTGAGCCCCGACTGGCGACAGGCGGCGTGCTGCTGGTGGGATTGGGTGCGGCGACATCGTGTCGGGCGCGGACGAGATGGGCGTTGGCGGGCGTAGGCGGTTCGCGCGACTCTCCTCCCTTGCACCCTGAGGGACTGAACAAGTGCACCCAGATAGCATAGCACACGCCGAGCGCACGTAAGAGTGATGGTGCGCCTGCATCATCATCCTGATCCCGACTCGCGCCCAAGAGCTCGCAGAGACCGGACGTCTCGATGATGGGCAAGTGCGCAGCACGCTTCGCGCGACGAGGACGACAGTTGACGGCGGCAGCTATGGCCTAGGTATCATAAAGCAAGTGCATGCAAGATAGCGATGACATCCCGTGATCTAGGAGGACGAGAATGAGAGATGGGGTCAGCGCAGAGGTCGACGTGAAAACAAAAGAGAGCACTCACAGCGCGAGGACCGCTTCGATTAGCCGGATAAGTAGACGGTACTCCCTCAACGTCGGCCCACCCCCGCCCTACTTCTCCTCCCGCCTTTCCAGCGGCACCTCGACCCACTCATCGAACCCCATCCAACTCCCCACCCTCGGCCTGCACAGCCCCCTGCTCAGGTTGGTCCACCAGCGGCCGAACGTGAACGGGTTCCCGCCATCCTCGTCCGCGCGCCGCGGCCGGCGGACGGTGGCGAGGCACGGCAGGAGCTTGTGGAAGCGCGAGGGCGGCTTTGGGTTGGCTTCGGCGAGCGAGCGCTGGGCCGTGCGCCGGATCTCCTCGATCGTCGTCGAGTTGTTGAGCATGAGCTGCGCGGCGGCGGAACGAAGGATGTCAGTGATGCACATGAGCGGCCAGAGGCATACGAAGGGACGCACCCAGAAGTGGTAGGACATGAGGCTGCCCACGGGTGCAAGGAAGAGCAGCCCGAGGCAGAAAACGACCGCGCTCCCGGCCTCATGCGCGAGCGTGTGCTTGAAGCTCTGCCCGCGCGCCACGCTTGTGCGCCACAAGTAGACGGCAGACCAGATGACGGCGTACAGGAGCGAGAGGACGCTGAAGAAGAGGAAGGCGAGGAAAGAGGTGTAGTTGTTGCGGCCGACGCAGGTGTGTAGGTAGGCGCAGTGGTGGTCGATGCCATCGACGCAGTTGTCGCACTGCAGCAGCTGAAGGGTCAGCTTAGGTCCGACTCCAGGGCAGTTGCGTCGAGGAGATGACGCACGATACGACAGTGGCTTGCCCGGGGTGGGCGATAGATCTTGCAGCTGTCGCAGTACTTGACCGTGACCTTGCCTGCTCGGACTCGAAGCTCGCGCGGCAGGGGGACGAGCGACTGCGTGCTGCGGGTCGGCGCAAGGGGAGGGGAAGGGTCCAGATTTCGCGGAATGATACCAGGGTCGCGGAATGCCTGCAACCAAGGGGGGATATCAGTTGGTGGATCTCACGCGTCAGGAAGGCGGACGTACCGTTCCCATCATTGCGCCGAAACTCATGCCCCAGATCCAGAGGAAGATGATGACAACAGCGATGCCGCCCCTGCCTCCGTCCCCGCTCACGCCGTGCTGCCAAATACGGGCTCCCGTCGTCCCAACCCACACCGCTCCGACGCCAACCTCGATGACGAGTGATGCGATGAGCGGGAAAGGCGACGCGTCGCCGCCGGTGATGAGCTTGCCGCCGAGTGCAAAGCCGTTGCGGCCTTCGTGCAGCGTGTAGGCTTTCACGCGCTTCGCTGTTGTCGGTGACGGCTGCGGCGGTGCAGGGGCAGGTGCGCGACGCTGGATCGTGCCCGAAGAGCCGAGCCGAGGCGAGTTTGAGGCGAACGCGGGTTCTTGACGTGCTTTCGGCGAGCCGCCGAACCCGTTGTTGAGCGAGAGCTTGGGCGTGCCTCCAAAGCTGAGGTCTGGTGACTGTTTCCCGCTCATCGGCTTCCGAGGATAGTGGATGAGCGGCTCTTGGCTGCCCTTGTACCCCACGTCGCCGGCCTGCGAAGGATCGATGCGCAGTCCTCGCGTCTCAGGGTCCACCGGGCCTTCCTCGCTCGGCTGCCTGGATGAGTACAGCCCAAACGACGTCTCGCTTGCCGAGAAGGGCTTGGGGTCCGACTTGCTCGGGGGACTGACCATCTCGACTGCCCCGCCGACGCCGAGGGCGGCCGTCTCGCTCGCGCGGGTCGCTTCTGTGCGCCGGGCGTCGCCGGGCTTCTGCGGGGAGAAGAAGCCGCGTGCGGGGAGGACACCGGAAGTGAACGCGGACTGTGCAGGACGAGAGGGTGTCGTTGCTGATGGCGAATGTGGGAGGGCGGAGGTGTGTGAGGAAGGCGAGGTGAGAGAGTGCGCAGACGTGCGGCTGCCTGGAAGCTGGTGGTAGAAGGAGGATTGAGAAGGGGTGGGCGAATGGCGGCCTCCGACACCGAGAGGGTGAGCGTGAGACGCCGTATCTTGGGTACCGACGGGCGGAAGGTTGTACTGTGTGGGTCAGGCGAAATACGCTGTTCAACACCAGGTCGAGGGAAGCAGGCGGCGGGGGCGAGGACGAGGATGAAAGGGGCTGCAAACGGAATGGTATCCAGACGGCTCTGCGCTCTGAGCAACCCTCCCGAGACGTAGCCCTGTCCATCTTGAGCTGGTCTGCCAGCGCTGGATGTGCGACCGACCGTGGCGACGGCCGCTGCTCTGATGCGCCGGCCAACCCCCTGCTGTCGACGCTGCCGCGCGTCTCCGGTCGTTCAACAGAGTTCCCCTCCCGTCACTAGAAGCAGCCCGTAGGCTGTTTAGTGTAGCTTCGGACAAGGAGAGCATACGCACGAAGCTCCTGGTACTCTCCAGGCTGGCCTTGCGCCACACGCTGCCGTCCGCATGCTGCGAGTCTGACCTCGCACCGGACGAGTCGAACTCGCCGTCTGCGCCGCCGTCGGACGAGTCGCGCCCGATGATGTGGACCTTGGCCGGGGCTGTGCCGAGCGAGACGGGCGGCGGGGCAGCCATCTGCGAGGTAGCAAAGCAGGCGCTGGTCGGGAGGAGCGAGGTGGCCGTGATAGCTGTCAGGCTCATTCCTGTAGCCAGGGCTGATAGACTTCGGACGACGCCCACGACGGACGACCAGCACCGCACCCTCGCATCCCTCTCAGGCTGCTCGAACACCATCATAGGGGAGAGCAACTCCTTCAACAGCAAGTCCTGCCAACGCTTGTAGCTTGGTCTGGACTTTGAGCTGAGGCATCCTCGCACAGGCCATCCAGCCCAACGCCCACCGACGACCGCACCGACCCCACGTCATCCCGGCCGGTCTCATTAACCCGACCGTACCTCCCTCTCGCCGTGCAGGCAGTCCTCCCCACCAGGAGTAAGAGCTTCCCAGCATGGCGCCGTGCGTGCTTTGTTCAGCTCTGCCGCTGTCTTCGAGCTCGCCTCACTGACGCGCGACATCCTGCTGCGCGCTGCAGGCCGCTATCAGCCCTACCCTACGACCTTCAGGAGGGTGTCTTCGACCATCTCAAAGCTCGCCGCCACTTCCGGTCGCCAGCCAGAGACCTTGATGAGGCCCGCCGGCACACGCACGAGCTCCAGCGCTACTGTCAGGTCTCAAGAGAATGGCACGGTGCGTCCACCCCTTGGTCGCTCCTTTCGCCCTGTTGACCCTGCACCGACTCCCCCTGCAGAGTACTTTCAGTCATACCTCTGGGCTGAAGTCTCCTTCGGAGAGATCTCTCTGGAGAAGTCGAAGCGGTGCATCTACTCGTTCCTCGACACAATCGTCGCCCGTCCTTCGCTCGCAAAAGCGGTCACCGCCCTTCGCCTCGCGCAGCCGTTTCACCGTTTCCCGGGCTACCAGAGCCTCACACAGCGCGAGGACGACCAAGCTCTACAGGTTCTGTGCGCTTCTCTTGGCCTGTTCCCGCGGCTCGAGGCCGTCACGCTCGTCGGCGGCACCATCGACCACTGGGCGGGGAGCGAGCCGTTCGCCGTACCTCAGTCGCTCAGGACGCTTGTCCTCTTCGGTCCCTTCTCGCACCGATCGGGCGAGGCGCTCGAGCATTTCAGGCACATCACCTCTCTTCACCTGGACAACGGCAGTCAGCACGTTCCTCGACCAATGTTCAACCAGGTCAAGGCGCAGTTCCCCAACCTTACGGCCCTGTTCATCGAAAACGTCCTCCCGTCGCTTGCGTCCACCTTTTTCGATGGTGGATTCGGCTTTCGCCTTCAGCATCTCGGCATCCACTTCCCCGGCGGCCCTCCAGGCACTCACGCTCTCCCTGCACCTGCGCAACTGCCGGACTTGCGCTTCCTCACACTCGACGCCGACGACTTCTTCCCTCCCGACATCCTGGCCAAGTACTCGCAGCTCCAGACGCTTCACCTCCGTACCGATCATCCAGGGTCGGGCCTCAACTCGAACCCAGAAAAAGTTGTTCTCAAGACGCTCACCGCCCTGGAACGATTGGCACTCTGGGCCGCCAACCGCGAGCACGTTAACCTCTTCAGCCCGCGGACCATCCAGATCGACTGCGATGCAGCCGAACTGCAGAGCCTAGATGCAACGGCTCGCTTTCTGGCTCTCAGGTTGCATGGCAGGCTAGCCCGCAACGGGTGGACCGCCATTGGACCTGACGGTGGAGAGGTAAAATTCTCCATCCCCTGACTCCCCTCCTCCTCGCTGTTTGACGACTCTAGTAGGGGCTCTGGTGGGCTCTCGCCTTCTCTCGCTTTTGGTCTGTCGGGGCCGAAGTGCTGGGTCGTTCATCCCCTTCGAGGTGAGTCGAGACGGGTTCGCCTTCCTTCCCTCCTTTCTCCGCTCTCGTTCCACCGTTGACCTTACGCATACCACCCGCCTTGGTAAACAAAGGGCCAGCAGGTCCTTTCCGCCCTATCGCTTTCCTTTCCATCCTTCTTGCTTTTCCTCCCACCGCTCGCCTTACCCCCTCGCAGCTCACCGCATAACGTCACCCTCATTCGAGAACATGTTGCCGCTCTACGACTTGTCCTTCCCCAGTCCTCTAAGATGCCCCGAACTTCACCCTCTATGGTCAAGGTGCGTCCTATCTCGGCTGTGCTGCCCTGCATGGACGCTGTGCTAACAACTCTCGCTCTCGTTGCGCCGCGCAGTCAGCTGTCAACTACGCGTCCGGTCTCGTCTTTGCTACGCCCGCCTACATCATGTCGTGAGTAACCGGCCTCAACAACAGCCTTGGTTGCAGCTTACCTGTCTCGCGCGCTGCAGCGACGCCCTGGCGACCGGCTCGCTGTACCGCGCCTCCACACAACCGCCACTTCGTTCGACTGCGCTGCTCTTTGGCGGCACCGGTGTCGCCGGATTGTACTTCGTTGGCGCCAAGGGCACCAAGTTTGGGCTCGAGGACGTTCCAAGCTCAGCTTCCGTGCATGCATTTTCCCCCGGCTTGATAGAGGGTCGACGCGCGCTGACCTGCCTGTCTGCTGCGCAATTCAGTCGCCTCTGCCCCTGCCGTTTCTGTGACCCTTTCGACCGCCCTTCGCACCCTGAACCCTGCGCCTGTCACTCTCTCAATCGAGGCGACAGTCGAGGGCGCGTACTACCTTGTTGAGGCCATCGCGGGCGACATCTGAAGCGCGCGCGCGCGCGCTCACATCGACGGTCGAGACTCGCCTCACGCCGTCCCCTTCGTTCCCTTGCATTATAACTTACGATCACTAAACCCGCAACGTTCTCTGCTCATGTTTGTGTAATAGCCCATGGCCTCCTTCTTGTCGCTCCCGCTCGTCGGGCAAGAGCAAGTGCAGCTTCTATCGAAAGCACCTCATGCTTATCGATTTGGATTGGTTGTGAGCGCGAAGTCCGCTCAGCCGCCCAACGTCCACCAGCCCTCCTTTCTTCTCGTCCTTATCCCTTCTTTAGCACATGATGCAGGCCGCCTTGGAGAGCGCAAGTCGGCGCGCGCCTCAGGCCATGGCCAGTTTGCCGGCACGCAACCTGCGAGCCAAGATCCAGGTGCGTCGGCCTTCGCAGCAGCCTAGGAGGCGGCCCGGCTGCCTCAGTCTTGATCTCGGCACGACCTGACCCGCTGGCTTGCCTGCCCCCCCCCCCCCCCCGGCCGTCTTGCAGGCCAAACTCGCTCACCGGGACGCCGTCGCTCCTGCGCTGGTGGACAGCTTCGCGCGGCAGCACACGTACCTGCGCATCTCGCTGACGGAACGCTGCAACCTGCGGTGCACGTACTGCATGCCGAACGAGGGCGTGCCGCTCACGCCGGACGACCGGCTGCTGTCCGACGGCGAGGTCTCAAGCGTAGCGCGGACGTTTGTCAACATGGGTGTGCGCAAGATCAGGCTTACTGGGGGCGAGCCCATGGTCAGGAAGGGCATCGTCGATATCGTTGGTGCGTTGCACTGCACCTCAACCGCAGCAGAGCTGAGTCCTGACCCCCTGCTTCCCCCACTCGCGCTGCCTGCAGCCCAGCTTGGCCGCCTGAAGAGCGAAGGACTCGAGCAGATCGGCATGACGTCCAACGGTATTGCTTTGCAGCGCAAGCTGCCCGCGCTCGTCGACGCGGGCCTCACGCACCTCAACCTCTCGATGGACACGCTCGTCCCGTCCAAGTTCCCCTTCCTCACGCGCCGGCCCGCAACGTACCACACGGCCGTCATGCAGTCGCTCGATACGGCACTCGCGCTTGCACCCAAGGGGCTGACGGTCAAAGTCAACGTCGTCGTCATGAAGGGCTTGAACGAGGACGAGCTCGCCGGGTTCGTCGAGCTCACGCGGCACAAGAATGTCACCGTGCGCTTCATCGAGTGGATGCCCTTCACCGGTGCGCCATGTCTGCTGTGCTCTGTGACGGTAGCGTGCCTGCTAACGGCCTCTATTCCACGAACGCAGGCAACAAGTACAGCCTACAAAAGCTCTACTCCTACCAGGACATGCTCTCGAAGATCCGCGCAGCGCACCCTGGCTTCAAGCGCCTTGCAGCCGAGGACGACCCGAACGATACGACAAAGCACTACACCGTCCCGGGCTTCGCAGGCAAGGTCGGGTTCATTACGTCGATGGTGCGTCGCTCTTCCTCCTCCTCGCGTCGGTGCTTGGCGCTGTACTGACGCGGAGCTGCTCAACGTAGACCGAGCATTTCTGTGGCACCTGCAACCGCTTGCGCGTCACGGCCGACGGCAACCTCAAGCCGTGCCTCTTCTCGCCGTCGGAGGTCAGCCTGCTCCCGCTTCTGCGCGCGCCGATGCCCGAGGCCGACCGGCAAGCGCAGCTCGAGGCCGTGATCGGGCGCGCGGTCGGGGCGAAGCGGAAGGGGCATGCGGGGGTGGAAGCGATTGCGCAGGAGAGCGCGAAGGAGGGCGGACGGTCGATGATTCTCATCGGTGGGTAGTTGGTCTTCCCGCTCAACTCGGTGAGTCCGAGTCAGGGCTTTCGGTACTGTCGGCAGGCTCGCTGATCTCTCAACATGCACGCTAGGCGCTGGACTATCAAGTATAAAACCTCGCCAAGTTCGGTGGCCCAGCCTGCTCCTCCCGCCCGCGACAAGCTTCCGCGCGCAAGCCAGACTTTATTCTTCCGCGGCATCTCAAGTCGACGCACTTGTTACCGGGCCTCGTCTCACGCACATGAACCCTGCGACTGGTCGACCTCACATGGTGTCCATCTCGCCCAAGCCATCCACCTCGCGATCTGCCACCGCAAGCGGGCGCATCTTCCTCGTCCGTCACTCTGCTTCCCTGCTTAACCGCCGCGCACGCTCATTCTTCTTTGAATTGCTGTCACAGCCTCAAACCGCCTTCGACCTCGTCTCCCCCGCCCAAGCCTCCACCAACAAGAAAGGCGACCCACTCGCCGTCGCCCACCTAGCAGGGATCATGGGTGCCAAGCGGACGAGCGACCTCATCCCTCTTTGTCACCAGATCAACCTCACCTCGGTCGACGTCGAGTTTGAGCTTGACCCGGCGCCGGCGGATGAGGGCGCCGGCGGGTGGGTCAAGGTGAGTGCTACGGCAGAGTGCGTCGGAGGGACCGGCGTCGAAGTGCGTGCACCCCTACAACTCTTGCCCTTGGCTCGCGATTGACGGTTTCATACACAGATGGAGGCTCTGACGTCCGTCTCGGTCGCGCTGCTCACTGTGTGGGACATGGTCAAGGCCGTTGCTGGGAAGGAGATGGTGATCGAGGACATCAAGGTCGTCGCCAAGTCGGGCGGGAAGAGCGGCGACTGGACGCGCGCGCCGTAGCCCTGCCCCCCGCTTCTGTTCTGACTCCGTTGTATCTTGATCATTGTGTGTACAACACGTTGCGTCAACTCTCGAGCGAACTTGGTGATGGAGAAGAGGCTACATGCATCATCTGACCGAAGAGCTGCTGCACTTTGACGTGTGGCGACGTCCTGGCGGCATTAAACGCCCCTACCAACCGCCCCTGCCCCTGCTCGGGTTCCTGCTCCGGCGGCCACCAGGGCTCGGCGAGCGACGGTCGTACCTGCCCCTCGGCGGCGGACTCGGCGAGCGCCTCCTTGCGCCCCATCCTCCGTCCCCGCGCCCGGACTCGCGCTCATCGCGCGGGCGGTACGAGTCCGCCCCTCGGTAGCTACCCCGGCCGCCGCTGGTGCTGGGGTATGCGCCGCGGGGGTGAGGTGGGTCGTCCCTCCTCGCCCACCCGCCGCGCGCGTCCTCGTCGACTCTGAACGGCGGCGCGCGGCCCTCGTCGACGTCGTCCCTTGCCGAGCCGTACGCGCGCGGCGACCGCCCTGCCGGCTGGCGCGACGGCACGCGGAAGTGCTCAGGCGGCGAGGGGGGTTGGTACGGCCGGTGGCCGTAGCTCGACGAAGGGCCGCCGCGGGTGGAGATTGCGTTGTCGGCGAAGCGCGAACGGTCCATGAACCCCCTTCCACTGGATCCGCCGCCTCTCGAGGGACCGTAGGATGACCCTCCGAAGCCGCCTCGGGAGGCGCCAAACCCGCCCAAACTGGATCCAGCGCCGTTGTACCCGCCTCGCGCACCCCATCCGTTGCCAAACCCACCTCTCCCCGCTCCACCAGGAGGGAAGCCCGCTCCCGCGGCCCGCGGCGCACCGGTCCCGTTCAACCTGCTCCCAGATAGATTAACGTCCCCAGCGCCCTCGTACGTGTACTCCCATCCGCCAACCGCCGCCTCGGACTGGACGACGCGAAGCTCGAGCTTCTTGCGCCCGTTCAGCCACGCCTGTTCCTCCTGTGCAATCAGTTCCGGGATGGCCGACGCGGGAAGAAAGGTGCACGAGAGAGGAATGGCCGGCTTGGGCGCGTCCGGCGGGAAGTCGGTCTTGCCCAGCAGCGACTCGTACGCGGCGCGCGCAGCTTCGGCCGTGGTGAACTGCTCTCCCAGTACACGGATGAATGAAAAGTTAGCAACCGCCCATGCCGAGGGGATATGCGGTGAGGGGGACGCACAGCAGCGAACGCATGCGACTTGACGGGCGAAACCCACCACCCCTCCTTCGGCACGTCGTCTCTCTCCGGCCTCCCAGCGCCCTTCCCGACGCCCGCGTCCGCATCAAGCTCGCCAAACTCCTCGAGCAAGTCGACCAGCGCCGTGTCGGGCAGCGGGCGCCGGAGGCCGCTGATGTACAGCGCGGTGGTCGGCGGGTGCGCGCCGGTAAGAAAGTTGGACGGAAGGGGCAGGTCAGAGTCGATCCGAGAACGCTTGGTAGCGGGAGATAACGGCGAGGCGGAGCGCTTGGCCGGCGTCGGAGGGGGAGGGGTAGGGACGCCGGCGGGCGCGGCAGCGGGCGCAGTCGCCACCGGGACCGCCTCCGCCGCGTCGTTCATCGGAACGTCTTCACCCGCGCTTTCCTTCTCGCCCTCAGCAGCCGGGGGCATCTCGGCGTCTCCTCCTCCAGCACCGAGGACGACCTCCTCCTCGCCAGTGCGCGTCACGTCCTCCCCCCTCGCCTCATCCGCGCCGCCCGCGCTCTCCTCTGGGCCAGAGGGCACGCCGCTGGCTTCGTCTTCCCGCGCCGCGTCTGCAGGGTACGGGAAGGTCGCGGCGGCTGTGGACTCGGGCACAAGGCGCGTGGTCGGTTGCGCGGAAGGGTCCGTCGAGAGCGCGGCGCCGGACGGGGAGAGGCGGACGTCGTTGCCGTCAGCGGATGCAGGGGCGGGCTCCTTCACGTTGCCGGACGAGGCAGCAGCAGCCGTCGGCTCAGCGCTCGACTCTGCGTTTGGCAGAGCGGGCGCAGGCGCGGAGAACGCGTCGGACGCCGTTTTGGGAGGGTCGCCGGCGCCGCTGGCGAGGATCGGGGGGTCGAAGCCTGCTGTGGCGACGCTCGCCGCTGCGTCGGCTTGCTCGAGCGCGTCGACGAGCTGATGACGGAGACGGTCGACATCAGCACCTTCAAGAGAGAGAGGGAGGGAGATGGGGAGCAGCGCGCACATCCTGCTTCTTTGCGTTGGGCGCGAACGACAGCGAGCGCTTCTCGAGCTCGTCCTTCAGCTCTGGCGGAGGATCCAGGTCCGGGCGAGCAGGAGGTCAGCCAGCCGTTTCTCGCGCCTTGACCGATGGACAGGGTGACGGGGACGGACCTGCGACCTTGAGCCTGGAGTAGTTTGCCATGTTGCTGTCGGTGGGAGGAGGAGGAGCGTCGCCGACCATCTCGCTCGCGCGCCTCGTCACGCTCAGTCGCAACAAGAGAACGCATCGCGCGCATCACCTGCGGCTGCTAGTCACACGACACAGCACTTCTCCAGGGCGACTAACGAGGTGTCAAATGGCATGTAGACACAGCGACGGCGCACGCAGACGAGCAGACGGACGGGGCGTATGGGGGTGCACGGCAGATGGCGGCGCACGAACAGCGCGCGAGTCGAGGCGCACACGAGGGTGAGGCAGCTGCAAAGGGCCACGCTCACTCGAAGGCGGATGCCGGTCCCTGAGTGTGATGTCGATGGTCCGCAAGAGGGTGGTGATCCGGCGACCGACCACCCTCAGACCGTCTGGCCAGAGAGCTCAACCTCCATCCCCCCTCCCGGCCTCTCGTACTCGCTCCCCTCCCGCACGCCGTCCCCCTCGCCCGCCTCGATCTTGACCGACTGCCTGGGCTTATTTGCCATATATGAGGGGCGCGGAGGGAGGTCGGCGGCTGTCGGAGGTGCGAGCGGGGGAAGGGCGTTGGGGCTACGAGTAATGGTCAAGTGGGCGATTGTCAGCTGTGAGGTTCCGATCATGCGGATGGCAGGAGGAGGAAGGGAGACCGTGGTGTAAGCAGCAAGAAAGACGCACCCGAATTCTTTCACCAGCAGTTCCTCGAACGCCCTGTCCTTCCCGTCCCTGACCCTCTCAAGCTCCGCCTCGAGCCCTTTTAGCTGCTGCTCCAGCACGGTGCGGCGCGCCAAGCTCGCGCGGTGGAGTGCCTTTGCGCGCATGTACTTCTGCACGAGCGGCGGCTTGTCCGCGCCTTGCGTGTGGGCAGCTGCAAGCGAGAGGGGCGGCGGGAGGAGGTACGAAGAGAGCGAGTCGTCCGAGTCGGACCCTGCGCCGTCGTCGAGCGAGCCGTTGCCAGCCGGTGGGGGGGCGGCGCCGGCGTGGAGGTCCTCGTCGGCCGTCTCGTCCTCGTCTGACTCTGTCAGGTCCGAGGACGAGTCTGCGTGCGTTGAGGCCTTCTTCTTGCCCTTTGCGGACGCCTTCTTCCCACTTGCCTTGCCTTTCCCACCAGCGCTCCCCTTCTTCCCCGCCGCGCCCGCCGCCGATGCAGCAAGCGCGCTATCGATAAACGCCGGTCTCTCCGGCACGCGCCCCTTTCCGCCGAGCGCGACGTCCATTCGCTTCCACTCATCCTCCTCCTCCCTCCCCCTGCGCCCCTCGCCAACCCCCCACCCGCCGGGGAACACCCCGACCAGCGCCTCATGCGCCGCGCGCGCGGCCGCGCCCGCCGCATTCGTGCTCGAGGCGTTCGCGTTGGCGGACGAGAGGGCGGCGTAGAGCGCGGCGTGCTGGACGCGCATGTGCTTTGAGAGCGCGTCTGACCGGGTGAAGGACTTGTCGCACTCTGCCTCACACACGTACCCTGTCAGCGATTGTGTGCAGCACGGTAAGAGCGGCGAGAAAGGGGGACGCACGCGGCTCCGAGCAGGTGAACGGCTTCTCGCCTGTGTGGCTCCGGAGATGGCTCAGCAGCGCGAAGCGCGACGTTTGCGGCTTGGACCGGCGCGAGCACGAGCGCCACTCGCACGTGTAGGACGGCTGGTGGCCGATGTGGTCTGCACGTGAGGCGGCACGAGAGAGATCAGCTCGTGATCGATTGAAGCTGCGACGGGATCAGGACGGGGGAGGGGGGGTGAGGCGAGCGGTGCAGGTCGTCCCTCTGAGCGTGCCCTCCTGCAACTCTGGTCATTCGGCTGCCGGTCCAGGCGACCAGCTCTATCCTGATCTTCCCTGATGACTCTGAACTGGACCGACCGCCGAGAGATGCGGACGAAAGAGGGAAGCAGGGACGGACGCACCGCGCTGGATATGGTCGATGAACGCCCCGAGCTCGCCAAACGTCAGCTCGCACTCGCCCCACTGGCACACCGCCTGCGGCGTCTGCTTGCTCCCGCTCCCCCCGCCTGCTCTGGCGTCTCCTCCGGCGGCAGTTGCGTCCGAGTCGGAGCGCTTGCGCTTGAGCCCGGTGTTGGGCGAGGGCGGGGGCGAGCGGGCGGAGGCGGACGAGCCGGACGAGGGGGACGACGGCGAGGGCGGTGGGGAGCCGAGAACGGGCGAGTAGGCGTAGTGGCGCATGGGCTGCTGCAGGGGGCGATGGGAGTAGCAAAGGTGCTGGAGGGCTGATGGCCGTCAAGGGCAGGGAGGCCGGCGGGAGGACGGACAGGCGCAGTTGCGCATCTGTTGGCTTAAGCTGATACACTGATCAATGCGTTGTATGATCAATTAGCATTCGGATTTATCTCTTGTATGAACCACCTTTGAGTGCCATCACAAACGCCTGTCGATGCGGCCAACTCCGCCGCTCGCTCCGACTTCAACACCCATCTGCGGTCTCTCCGTCCTCTCCACCATAGCGTTGCCGCTCGCCAGGATGGACATCGCCTCCGCCGAACACGCCGCCGCCCTCGAGGCCTCTGCGCCCACATCGACCCGCAGCCTGTTCGAGATCCCCCGCCGGGGAGCCATCGGCGCCGACTCTGAGCCCGGTGCGTGCTCTTGTCAGTTGCTAAAGATACTGGCGTCGATGGGCTGACGGTTCTGCGGTGGGAGGAGCAGAGGGAGAGTGCATCTACATGGCCGGTAACTCGCTCGGGTTGCTGCCCAAGAAGGCAAGGCAGATCATCAACGAGGAGCTCGACGTCTGGTCCAACCGGTGCGCCTTCCCTCCCTAGCTCTCCTTTCTCTGCTTTCTCTCGCTGATCTTCCCGGCGCCCTCTTTGTTACGCAGGGCCGTCATGGGCCACTTTGATCACCCGCACGCCCGCCCCTGGAAGGACATTGACGCCCCGCTCCTCCCCGGGCTCGCCGCGCTCGTCGGCGCGCTCGAGAGCGAAGTCGCGTGCACGAGCACGCTCACGAGCAACCTGCACAGCTTGTTTGTGTCGTTCTACCGGCCGGAGAAGGGTGGAGAGGGAGCAGTACAGGGCGGAAAGGGGTTGAGGAGGAAGATTCTGGTGGAGGGGAAGGCGTTCCCTTCAGACCAGGTGAGCTGCTTACCGTTTGCCGTCTGTGCATCCACGGAGCGGTCCTACTGACGTCGCGCCTGACCCGACTTTGCGCACGCCAGTACGCCGTTCAGTCGCACCTCGATCTGCACGGTATTAGCCGGGAGGACGGGCTCGTCGAGCTTTGGCCAAGGGAAGGCGAGGTCAACCTGCGGACGGAGGACGTGCTGCGGGTCATCGAGGAGCAAGGTGACGAGGTGCGTTAGGACCACTCGTCCAACTTCCGGTCCCCTTTCAGTGGCCCTGCCTTTCACTGCACTGAAGCGCACCTTCCTGACGCTCCTTCCTTCTCGTTGGCTTGCAGATCGCCCTCCTCTGGCTCTCCGGCGTCCAGTACTACACCGGCCAGTTCTTCGCAATGGAGCGCATCACTGCGGCCGGCAAGCGCAAGGGCTGTGTCGTCGGGTGGGATCTTGCGCACGCGGCGGGGAACGTCGAGTTGAAGCTGCATGACTGGGGGGTCGGTGCGTTCTGCTCTTCTTGCGATGCTGTGTCTCGCTGCGCACCGTTGTTGAGACCATCCACTGACGCTTGCACGTGCACGCAGATTTTGCCGTCTGGTGTCATTACAAGTATCTTAACTCCGGCGCAGGGGCCGTTGCGGGCCTCTTCGTGCACTCTTCGCACACCACACCGACCTCCCCCTCCGCTTCCTCCTCAGAAACAGCGCCCTCCTTCTCGTCGCCCTCAGGCTACACCGGCCCGCGCCTCGCCGGCTGGTGGGGTCACTCCCACGCAACGCGGTTCGACATGCCGCCGACTTTCGAGCCGATCGAGGGCGCGGGCGGGTGGCAGCACTCGAACCCGCCCATGCTGAGCGTGCTGCCGCTGTACGCCGCGCTCGAGGCGGTCGCCTCCGCCGGCGGGCTTCCTGCGCTGAGGGAGAGGAGCGTCAAGCTTACGGGGTATCTGTGGGACTTGCTCACGCGGAGCAGGTTCTACCTCCCTCCTGGGGCACATGCACCGGAGGGCACCCTGTCCTTCACGATCCTCACCCCGGAAGGCGCAGACGAGCGCGGTGCGCAGCTGAGTCTGGCGGTGCGCGAGGGGAGCGGGGAGAAGAAGGGCGTGATGATCGAGGTGTTCGAGCGGCTCCGGAGGCGGGGCGTGCTTGGGGACGAGCGCAAGCCGGACGTGATCCGCATCTCGTGCGTCCCCCTTTTTCCCATCCTCGCGTTGTTTTCCCTGCCGCTGTCGCTGGACCTGGCTGCCGCAGCCATTCCGTCCCCATCTCTCGAGCTCAAAAGCTGACCGCCCGCGTGCTCGTGCAGCCCAACGCCGCTGTACAACACTTTCCCCGAAGTGCGGCTGGTCGCCCGCTTCCTCGAGGAGGCGCTGGCGGAGGTGTCGGCCAAGCTCGAGGCGGGCCGGGCGTGAGGTCCTCGCTTGTTCTTTGGGGCACTTGCTGGGCGGCGGGGGATTCGGAAGCGTATGTATGCAGCTAGATCTGCATAGGGGGCTTGCTTCTCGCACGCTGTGAGCCTCGCAAAAGGCAGGCCCGCTTCTCACGACAGCAGCACGGCGCGCGACCGGCAATGGAGTCTCAGGTTATCCGATCACCATCCCCTCGGCCCCCTCTCGCTCCACCGGAGCCGCAGCAGCAGGCGCTGCGTCCTCCTGCGCGTCGGGTGCGTCGGGCTCGTCGGAGATGGCGATGCGCGGGGCGGAGAGGAGGCCTTTGAACGTCTTGCGGGTTTCTGTGGGACGGAGGGGTGGCGGGGTCAGAGAGGGAAGGGGGGGGGGGGTCAGCGACCCAGCGCATGCATAAGATTGGCTGCTGACGCGCTATCGGCGGGCAGGGTCTACCTAACGCCCGCCACGAGCGAGCCGGGACACGGGTGAAGGAGCGGAACTCACGGGCCCTGAGCACAACCTCCCTCGGACCCTTCACCACCGCCCGATGCGCGTCCTCCCTGCTGAGCCCCATCAGCACGCCCAGGCCCACCACGTCTCCGGGCGCGCGCACGGCGCCCCACGCGGGCTCGGGCGCGCCGGACGAGAGGATGATGCCCCGGCCTTTGGTGATGCGTGCGAGGTCGCGCGCGAGCGAGAGGGCGTTGCGCCGGGCGAGGGCGGTCGCCGCCGGGGGCGCGGAGGAGGGGAGGAGCGGGGCGTACGGGATCTCGAACTGCGGGCCACGGGGACGAGGGGGGTTGGGCGGTCGGGCGAGCGTAGAGGTCAGTTTCGGCGCGGGCCAGCGAGCGAGCCAGCAACGCAAGTGGTAGTAGCAACGCACATAAGCCCCGTTCCTCACAGCCTGCAGCACGCTCTTCCTCTTCAAGTAGAACGGGCACCCTCTTTGGCTCTCCGGGAACGACAGCGTGATGAGCGACACCTGGCTCGGCCCGGGCACCGACAAGTTGAGGCAGGCGTGCGTGAAGGTTGCGAGCGTCGTCGGCTGGACCGAGAGGAGGTCGTACCCTGCGAGGAGGGTTTGGTTCTGCGGGCTCTGCGAGCCAGGATGACGCGAGAACAGGCCGGCAAGGTCAGCATGGCCGCAAGCGCGCAGCTGAAGTCGAGGGAGGGTGGGTGCGGCAGAGGTGAGGAGAGGGAGGGAGACGCACGAAACCCGGCCCAGAGCCCGTCAAGCTCGCGTCCTCAAGCACGATGTGCAGCCGGGACAGCTGCACGAGCGTCTCGCCCGCCCTCGGCCTCCCTGCCGGCGACAGCGGGTCGAGCTGCGGGAAGGGCGCGCGCGAGAAGCTCGACGGCCCGGAAGGAGGCGCGAACGGGTTGTGGTGCCGCTGCGGGTCGAGCTTGGTGTGCGCCGTCTGGGTGAAGGCGACGACCTTGTAGCCGACTGGTGGGCAGCAGCAGGGTGAGCGACAGCACAATTAGCGAGCGCAAGAAACGGACGAGGACGGACGGTGCCGCGACAGCTGGACATGCTCCTCGACCCTGGCCCGGTCGGCGTCTGCCATGCCCCACCAGCAGTCCCGCTCCGGCCGCTTGTCCTGGCCTGCCGCCGGTGCCGGTGCCGGTGCCGGTGCCGGCTCGCCCCGAGCGGCAGCCTTGCGGAGCGCCTTCTTGGACTGCTTGGCGGAGGCCGAGGCCGAGGAGGAGGCGGACGCTGCGAGGAAGGCGGCCGAGGGCGAGGGGAAGGGGGCGCAGAGGTCGGCGAACATGATGGGCGTCGGGCGCGTCGTGCTGCAGCCGTCGTCGATGGTCCTCCTCCTCCAGCTCGCCTCCTCCCTGCCCAGACCGTCGTCCCCGTCGCCGTTAGCAGCAGCCACAGTCCGCACCATGGCATCGTCGTTCTTTGCCGCCAGCAGCAGGAAGCGGCCCGCCTCGCCCCCGGCGGCTGCGACCGCGCCGGCGGTGAAGCAGCCCAAGCGTCCGTCCTGCCGCGCGACCTCCTCATCCATCCATCAGCCCAGCACGCGACGCTGACACGCCCGCCGCCAGCGACACACTCGTTCTTCGCGCCCGCCAGCGCCAGGGCAAAGGCCGACAAGGCGCAGAGCGCCTGGGTCCAGTCCGCACCGTGCGCTCCTCCAGAGCCTGCTCGCCTCGCGCCCGGACATCCCAAGCTGACCCGGCCCACACCCTCGTCCTGGTGTCGCAGGCCGTCGCTTCTGCACTACTCGCACCTCGCGCACCTCGTCCGGCGCCTGCCGAGCGCCCTCCCGTCTTCCAGCGACCTTCCTGCCACATCGGCTTCCATTGCCTCCTCCTCCAGCTCGTCCGCAGCAGCTGGTCCGCTAGCCTCAAACAACGCTACGCACGCCGTCAAGGTGGCCTTCTTCGACCTCGACGGCACGCTCATCACCACCGCGTCGGGCAACAAGTTCCCGCGCGACGGGGCGGACTGGAAGTTTCTCGCGCCGTGTGTGGCCGGGCAGCTCAAGGCGCTGCATGCGGACGGGTCCGTCCCTTGGCTCAGCGCTTGGCGAGCGCGCAAGCGAGCAGGGAGGGATGCGCTGACACGCGCTGCGAGAGGACAGATGGCGGATCGCGGTCATTTCGAACCAGAACGGGCTGCCGATCAGCAAGTCTGGTGCGCAGAAGAAGCGCGACCAGTGGCGGACGAAGATCGAGGCCATCGCGCGCAAGGTGCGCCTTTCCGTGCTCATCTCTCGCCCTCTCCTTCCCTTTGCCCCCGCCCTTCGCGTCACTCCTTCCGTCTCACTATGGACGCTGTTTCCACGCCGCTGACCTGTGCTCTGGGCGCTGCAGTTCCCAGAGACGCCGTTCGAAGTGCTCGCCGCGGTCGACAAGGACCACTTCCGCAAGCCTTTGCTCGGGATGTGGGACTACTACGTGGCTTCCGTGCTCGGGGCGGGGGAGGTGATCGGTGCGTCATTCCTTCTCCTCCTCTCCCCCTGATCCCTCGCCTTTCCGCCCCGCCCCCGGCGCGCGCTGAGCACCGCCCCTGAGCAGACCTCGCCGCGAGCTACTACGTCGGCGACGCCGCCGGCCGGCGGTCAGACCACGGCGCGGGCGACCGCAAGTGGGCCGAGAACGCGCAAATTGCGTTCCACACGCCCGAGGTGCGTCCCCCTGCTTGGCGCCTGTTTGTTGCTGCGCAAGGCGAGGGCCGCTGTCCTGTGCCCCGGAGCTGGTGCTGGATCGACCGCTGATCGATCGTACCGCGGGCGGCGAGCAGACGTACTTCCTGAGGAAAGCGGAGGAGCTCCCTCCACTGCAGGGGTTCCGACCTTCGCAGCTTGAGCCGCGTGCGTTTCCTTCCTCTTGCCTCCTCTGGCTCCCCGAAGCCCCCCCCCCCCCTCCCCATACACACACCCATCTGACGCCCCCGCCGCCATATTCGCGCAGAGCCGTTTTTCACGCCGACCTCGACGCCGCTTCTTCCTCCGCTGTCGCACTCGGAGCTCCTCCTGCTCGTCGGCGCCCCCGGGTCGGGCAAGTCGCTCTTCTGCGCGGCGCACCTCGCGCCTGCCGGGTACGAGCGCGTGAACGCGGACGTGCTTGGGTCGCGGGCCAAGTGCGAGCGAAGGGTGCGGAAGTACCTCGAGGCGCAGGCGGAGGGGGCAGTGCGGAGGGTGGTGGTTGACAACACAAATCGGGATCGAGGGACGCGGAGGGTGTGGTGTGACTTGGCCAGGGAGTTTAATCTCCCCGTGCGGTGCGTTCCCTGCTCTGCACCCCTCTTCTGCAGCGGCTCCTGTGCGAGACGGGGCTGACCCGGTGCTCCGTCTTTCGAACCGCGGCGGCCGAAAAGGGTGATCCTCTTCCCCCCTACCCTGACGGCGCTCGCCCTCGCGGCGCACAACAACCTCTACCGGCTCTACCCGTCCGCGCCCGGCGCGCACGTCCCGCCCGTCGCGGCGGCGTCGTTCGTGAGCGCGTACGAGGAACCGGTCGCCGGCGAGGGGAGCGCCGGCGGGGTGGGCGGGGTGGGGGAGGTCAAGAGGGTCTGGATGGGCGGCTGGAGCGGCGGGGAGGGGGAGGAGAGGCGGAGGTGGGAGGGGTGGATGAGCTAGACGGTGACGACGACGACGACGACCGGCGGACGCTGCGGTCGCTGGCGAGGGAGACGAGGGGTCAACTAGATCTTATGCGTGCCCCTTGCTGATTAGCCAATCCGCCCGGGCCTGCTCCTAGTGATCCTGCAGCGAGATCAGGATGTCTACGTCTGATCAGCATGCGTGACTGCGCAACCCCCCCTAGCCGGGTCGCCCATCGCTTGATCACTGCCGTCCCCGCATTCGCTCGGGACTGCTGGTCTCTTGCTGCATCCGGCCTCTGTGCGAGCGGCGACAGAGACGTGGCGGTCCGCGACCAGGTGCACGGTCTGCCTGATCGTGTCACCCGGGGCGTAAGGAGGATCCTGACCGAGCCGTAAACCGCCCGCCCGCCCGCCTCCAGCAGCGCGCTTCATCTCGTCCGTCCCATCCCATCATCCCATCATCATCATCCCCCCCTCCCCTCCTTCCTTCTCCCACTCCTCAGCAGCAGCACAGATGGACAAGCTCCTGTCCCAGCTCCAGCCGTCGGCGTCCGCCCTCCCGCAACGGCCGGACGACGGCCTGTTCGGCAACGTCGAGGGCGACCGCGGCGTGCGCTTCGGCGTGCCAGCCGTGCCCGACGTGCGTCCCTTCGTCCCTTTCTCGCTTCTTCCTGTCGCTCTGCCGTCGCCGGAAGCTGACACATGAATCGGGGATGGCGCTCGCAAAGCCGACGAGCTTCCTCCGGCTGCACACCGACGACCACTCGGACCCCAACTGCAAGATCAAGATCAACCACGGCACGACGACGCTCGCGTTCCGCTACAAGGGCGGCATCATTGTCGCCGTCGACTCGCGCGCGACGGCGGGGAGCTACATCGGTGCGTCCTGTGCTTGCGTGGCGTCGTGCGGGTGGGGAAGGGACGAGGGAGGAAGGCGAGGTGCTGGGCGCGGAGGTGGAAGTGACGAGCAACGCTGACGTTCCTAGCTGCTTCTCACACCCCGCTTGGCCTCCTGCACCCACAGCATCGGGGACGGTCAAGAAGGTCATCGAGATCAACAAGTATCTGCTCGGCACGATGGCAGGCGGCGCCGGTCCGTCCCGCCTTTCCCCCCTCCCTCTCTCTCCCCGACGCACCTAACCTCCCCCGCCCAATCGCAGCCGACTGCCAGTACTGGGAGACGTACCTCGGCATGCAGTGCCGCCTGCACGAGCTGCGCGAGAAGGAGCGCATCTCGGTTGCGGCGGCGAGCAAGTACCTGAGCAACCTGGTGTACAGCTACAAGGGCATGGGCCTGAGCATGGGGACGATGATCTGCGGGTGGGACAAGACGGTGCGTTTTCCCTCCCCTTCTTGTCCGCGGAGGGGGGAGCGAAGCCGCAGAGCTTGTGCGCGCGCGGCGTCGAGCTCGATTTTCCCTTTGCTTGCGTCGGACGACCGGCTGACCCCCCGCGTTGCTCGTTGCTGCGCCCAGGGCCCGGCACTGTACTACGTTGACTCGGACGGCACGCGGCTCAAGGGCGACGTCTTCTCGGTCGGGTCGGGCTCGACGTTTGCGTACGGAGTGCTGGACCAGGTGCGCCTGCTCCCTACCACGCGCTTGTTACTCCAGCCGACGCTCCTGCTGACTCCGGATGCGCGCGACGCCAGGGCTACTCGTGGGACCTGTCGGATGAGGACGCCCGCCAGCTCGGGTGGCGCTCCATCTGCGCCGCCGGCCACCGCGACGCCTACTCTGGCAACTCGATCAACCTGTACCACGTCACGGCCGACGGTTGGGTGCGCTATCCCAACGAGGACTTGAGCGCACTCTGGTATCGGATCAAGGAGGAGAAGGAGAGGCGTATTGCCGAGCGCACAGGGACGCTCGAGCACAGTGCGCCAGCACCGATGGAGGTGTAGACCAGCGCGCTGGGAGGCATGGATCCACGACCCTTTTTCTCATTGGCAGCCCGCGGATCGCTCTTGCGTCGCGCTGCGCTCGAGAGCAGTCTAAAGGAGCATGGATGCAGAAGGACCGCGACCCGCTCATCGCCTGCGCACTCATCTCCCTTAGTCCCACGCGGCAGGGTTCGAGGCGTCGACGATCCTTGGCCTCTTCCGCTCCCGCTCGCCCTCGCCGCTCGCCGGCCTCTGCCCGTTGCCCACGTCCTTCGCCCTTCCTCCTCCGTCGCCGCCACCGCCGCCGCCTGCATAGCCCTCATCCGCCCGGACCGCGGTCCATCGCCCAGCAACCCAGTTGAGGCCCGAGCAGTCGGCGTACGCCCGCCCACCGCGGACCATCGGGCTGCCGACGAGCACGCGTCTGACGCGGCGCAGGTCGGCGTCGCGCGCGCCCGGCGGCGGCGGCTCGGTGCACAGCTCGTCGAGGTGCGGACACAGGTGCGCGATGTCCGCGAGCTCGAGCGCGAACGGCTGCTGCTGCTGCTGCGCGAACGGGCCGTGCACGGGCCCGCCGTGGTGGAAGTGCAGCGTCTTGAGGCGCGGGCCGAACTCGGTCAGGTACTCGTAGACGTGCGAGAGGACGTCGGCGTCGAGCTCGAGCGTGTAGATCTTGACGGTCGTGAGCAGGCGGAAGGGGAAGCTGCGCGGCGCAAGGGGCACGAGGACCGAAGCGGGGGTCAGTTTGAGTGCGCGGAGCCAAGGAAGGAGTAAAGGAGGGAGGCGGACGAACGGCTCCTTGCGCCCGCCGTTCTGCGTGATGCCGGTGTGTGAGAAGCGGCGCGCGGCGTAGGTGACGGAGGTCAGCTCGTCCCAGTTGAGGTTCTCGAGCCCAACTGGCAGAAGGAAGGTGTCGCCGTCGGTGTCGAGGATCAGGTGGCGGAGCGTCCCCCGGAACCCGCGCATGCCCTTCAACTCCTGCCCGGGCTTGCTGGGGAGGTTCGTATGACCGTTGTGCCAGTCGATGGGCTCGCGCAGCGTTGCGGCCGGGGGCGACACAAGCGGGCAGTGCCCGAGCTCGCCGTAGTGGACGACGAGCGTCTTCAGCGCCCGGAAGCGCTCGCGCTTCCAGGACACCTCGGCGAGCCAGCCCGTGAACGCCGACGTGTTGGGCGAAATGCGCGGCAGGTTTAGGTGTACGGTCGCGTAGAGGAACTCCTCCGCAACTCGCTGCAGGGCGCCACAGGATAGCAGAAGTGAGCTTCGACGAGGAACACCAGGCCTCGCGCGCGCGCAGACACACCTTGAAGGCCTTGGACACGAGCATGAACTGCTTCGCCATAGTTGTGACCGCGAAGATTGAGTCGACCGTGTTCATGTCGAAGTCGTGCACCTCCCACGTCAAGAACGACCTGATGATGCTCCTGAGCACCTCGTCAGGCAAACCGGCGAAGCGCGGCGACCTGCGAGGCCCGACACCGGCGCCCTGCTGCTGCTGCTGCTGCCCGAGAAGGTTGGACAGGCGAGGGCGAGGCGGCTCGGTCGGGAGCGCGGAGGCCGAGAGGTGCGAGGCGAGCTGGCCCTGGCCCTGACGGCCGAGCTGGCGCGCGAACGACTGCTGGACCGGCGCCGCCGCGACGGCCTGGAACGGCGACACCTGCGCCAGCTGGCCATACTGCGCAGGCTGGCGCGGTGCTGCCGTCTGCAGGACCGAAGGCGCGGGCGACGGCGTGAATGCGGCGGCGTAGGGCGGCGCGCGGCCGACGGGCGAGCCCGGCCTGGCAGGATGGCTGCCGCTGCGCTCAGGCTTGACGGCCTTGTTCGCCGGCGGCGCGGGGGTCGGTGTGGCCGACACGGGGCGACGCGGGTCGGTCGGCCGGACGCGAGGGTCGACGGGGCGGGACATGCTGCGAGCTGGGATGGGCTGGGTGACGGGCGGCCGCGCGATCCCCTCGACTCGGCCGGCGCACGTCGCTTTCCTATCCATCTCTTCGCAGCGGCTGCACCTTCTGAGTCAGACGGAAGCACGAGCCATGCATTTGCGCGACGCTGCCCTTTTCTCATCTACGGTACAGGCCCTCCCCGCCGCCGTCGCTCGTCCGGCTTCGCCGCACGATGCGCGCAGGCGCGTCCGTCGCCCGCCTGCCGGCCAGCACCCCTCCCGCTGCAACGTGCGTCATCTACGCAAGGCTCTTGACGAAGTCCTGCATGTGGCACGAGCGGTCAGCAGCTGCGTACGATGCGGTGCCATGCGGCGCCATGCGCGGTGGACGAGGCAGGACGACACGCACCTGCTCTAGGCGGCTGACGGCGGCCTTGAACGCCTCCGTCTCCTTCCAGCAGTCTAACGGGCGGTCGTTGTTCTTCCTGCTCATCGAGAAAACGTAGCCCTGTCAGCGACGACTGTTAGCAAGGTGAGCGCAGGAAGAGATGGACGCACAGCAGGCAAGCCTTCACGCCCTCCCGCGCCTTCCCAACCTCTCCGCTCTCGACGCCCGCAACCTTGCGCTTCACGCGCTCGACCTTTGCGCGCACCTCCTCAAGGTCCGCTCGGAGGATCGTCGACGACGAGCCGGCCGCAGACGCCGCGGCTTCCTTGGACGTGTTGCTCGCGGCGAGCTCGGCGGCGAGGGACGCGGCGAGGGCGGCCTCTTGCTCGCGCAGGGAGGAGAGGGAGCGCTGGAGCTGGGCGCGGATGTGGTCGCTGAGTGACGACGGCACGAGATGTCGAGCGGTCAGTGTCTGAGCCAGGGCGGAGGATGGAGCGAGGGGACGCACTCGAGCGACGACTGGCGAGCCGGCGTCGGCGCGGTCGAGTTAGACGGATCGGCAAGCTGGGCGATGAGCTCGGGCGAGAACTGACGACCGAGCAGGAAGCGATATGTCAGCTTTTCGTCCTTGTAGCCTGGAAAGGTACCGGCGTATCGTGTCTGGAGAAAGGGCAGCAAGAAAGGAGGGGGGAGGAGATGCGGCCGAGCGCTGTCGATGCCATCATCCGCCCCTTCGTCCCGGTCCCTTGCCCTCTGGAGATCCGAGCAGCTCAGACAGCTCCCCCAGCAAGCCAGATCCGGGTGCTTGGTAGCAAGGGGAGCAGGCCTGAGGACTCCGGTGAGGCTGCCCGCAGCCCGTCCAGAAGGAGCAGCCTGCGGCACGACGAAAGGGAGAGGGACAGAAACGGACCTGGACGGTGCCCTTGCCGCTCTCGGGGTAGAAGACCTGCTCCCTGGCCGGTGCTGCTGCGCTGGACTGTCCTGCTCCCATGGTCGATGCGCTCTGGATGGAGAGGGATGGAGAAGGCGAAGGATAGGATGGTCGTCGGGCGGCGTCGTCTGCCCTCGTCGTCGCGCGGCGGAGTATACGGCGGCAGGCCGTGGGGGGCGAGGGTGATCAGCACCACTTCCGCCAGCGACCTGGTCAGCGACGGACAGGAATGGGATCTTCGTGTAGCGCTGCTCAGCGCGCACTCATCTATGCTGCTTTGGGCGCCGTGCGACCCGCCCCGGACGAGGTAGGTTCCCCCGGGCCAAGTACCGTGCGCACGCGTGCTCGTGAATGGGCCTTCGCCCTGCCGCCGCTGCCGGCCACCATCCTCCTCGCCTCCTCCCCCTCGGGATCGCCAGCACGCCATGGACGGCGGCTCCTCCCCGCTCTCGTCGGCCCTGTCGGACGTCTCGACCCTCTCGCCCGTCTCGTCGGCCGCATCCTTGAACGAGGAGGTGACCGCACCGCTCGCGTCGACGGACGCCCCGGTGCCGGCAGCAGCGCACGAGGACGAGCAGCCGCTCGCAGGGCCCTCGACTGCTGCCAAGGGCAAGCGCAAGAAGCAGGCGGGCTCGAGGCGACCTGCGAGCAAGGGCTCGAAGCGGGTTCGGACGGGTGCGCCGGAGGAGGCAGGCGAGCCGGCAGAGGCGACGGCGCGTCAGGTCGACGACGGCGCGGGCAAGGCTAGGGCTGGCCAGCTTGACAGTGAGAGCGCAGGCCCTTCCTCGAGTCGACGGCGTTCGTTCGAGGCGCCTACGGTCCTGGCCTCTATACCTTTTGCAGCCAAGGGCCTTGGGGCGGACGCTGTCCCAGCCTCGGCCTCCTCGACCCGTCGGCGGACTTCAACAGCGTCCTCCGTCCCAGCCGCTGCTTCCGCGGGTTCAGAGCCCAAGTCGCCAACATCCGCCGTCCCGCCTACGAAGTCCAAGAAGTCCGGCCACCAGTTGGCCAACTCGCTTGCCGCCGCCCTCCCCGTCGACGAAGGCGCGGACAAGTCTGGCACGCAGCAGCCTCAGCAGCAGCAGAGCGCCCCGCCTAAGGCAGTGCGTTCCGAGCCGGGCGTCGAGATCAAGGACGGGCGCGAGACTTGTCCGATGTGCAGGGACGCGCCGACCTCGCCGGCCAAGCCGCCGCTCAAGCAGCTGCAGGAGGACGTCGTCATGGCTGAGCCTGGCGAGCAAAGCACAGGCGCGCTAGGGTTGACGCTTGCTCAGGAGGTCACGCCGTCGCAACCCGCGGCGACTGGCGTCGCACCGATGGACCCAGCGGCGGAACCTGTCGACTACTGGTTGGCCTGCTACCGCTGTGCGTCCTCTCGCTGCGCTCTCCTAGGCAGGTCGTTGCGCTGACCAGGAGCTACCACAGGCCATCGCTGGCACCACTTCAACTGCATCAAGCAGCGCCATCCCGAAACCTTACCCGAAGGCCTGCTTGTGCTCGGTCTCGAGGACGGCGAAGCTGCGGAGAAGATCGACCGATGGTACTGCACGATGCCCAAGTGGTGCGCCTTCTCGTCTGCCTCCATATCCGTACGCCCTGACACGCGAGAGAATCGTGCAGCACGCTCGGCATCTCAACCCTCAAGAAAGAGCGCAAGCGGACGTCTAGTCGCTCAAAGCCGGAGGCGACGTATGCCGCGCCGTCCGACTCGGACCCGGATTCGCCCATCCTACCCTCGTTCGACCTCCCCCTTGAGCCCAACCTGCCCATCCCGACCGCCGGCAGCGAGCACAACTTCGACCGGCGCGTATCGCAGTGGCCCGCACTGTACGCCATCTACGAGAGCCGGGGGTTTATCAAGGACGGCGGGTACAAGAGCTGCACGCCCGAGACGTTCGAAAAGGAGTGGGCGGACGAGGGCCCGGATGGCTGGCGCGCGGGCAGCGGCATCCTGCTCGTCGACAACATTCGAGACGAGTCCAGGACGGCCGAGTTCCCTTTCGTGGAAGGCGGGCAGGGCATTGCGTTCGCGCGCCTCGGCGGAAAGTTGCCGGAGCGGACGATGACCGTCGCCGATGTCGCGCGCATCAACGGCACGTCCCCTCTGCGGACATTGCTTGCTAGATGAAGCGCTGATCTCGTCATGTGGCTGCAGGTCCTGAGCAGGAGATTGAGGTCCTCTCGGTTGACACGCAGAACCGCTCGTCCTTCGTTCCAACCACAACCGGCGATCGCTGGAACCTGAAGCACTGGGCAAAGTACTACGCCATGCCGCATCCGAAGCGACTGTTCAACATCATCTCGTATGAGATCACCGGGACCGCGCTCGGCGACCAGCTCGAGCCGCCCAGGGCCGTCAAGGATATCAGCTGGGTCGACCGACATTGGCCGGCGTCGAGCGCGCACGACCTGCCGCGCGTGCAGCGTTACCTGCTCATGTCTCCTGCAGGGACGTTCACCGTGAGTGCTTGCTGCGTGTTCTGGTCATGTGGGCCGCCGTTGATCCCCCGCGCCTCTTTCAGGACTGGCACGTTGACATGGCGGCGAGCTCGGTGTACTACCACGTCGTACGCGGAGAGAAGGTCTTTTACTTCAGTACGGTCTCTTGTCGTCGATCATGACCGTCAGACCTGACGTTGCTCTCGGCACCGGCAGTCCGTCCGACTGCCAAGCACCTCGCAGCGTACAAGCGGTGGGCGAGCACCGAGAAGCAGACGATGGAGTGGCTCGGGCATTCGGCGGACGAGGTGTACAAGGTCGTCGTCAAGCCCGGGGCGACGGCATTCATTCCTGCCGGCTGGATCCACGCCGTCGTGAGTCGCTTGTTCCCTCCTTGCCCCCTCTCGGGTGGCGCGCTGAACCGCTCGTTGTACACAGTACACGCCCAAGGATTCACTCGTCTACGGCGGCAACTTCGTGCATACCCTCGCTATCCCGATGCGTCAGCCCTGCTGCTTCCCACACTTGCTTCGCCCGCGCTGATCAAAGCTTATGATTCCAGAGCTGCGGGTTTGTGAGATCGAGGTCGCGCATCAGGAGGAGGAGGCGCACCGCTTCC
Source organism: Cystofilobasidium ferigula (assembly GCA_014825675.1). Classification (NCBI taxonomy): domain Eukaryota; kingdom Fungi; phylum Basidiomycota; class Tremellomycetes; order Cystofilobasidiales; family Cystofilobasidiaceae; genus Cystofilobasidium; species Cystofilobasidium ferigula. Next base: position 11,325 of record MVAM01000071.1, on the reverse strand, counting down.
CGCATTTCTTAACGTTTGTCCCTGTTCGAATCACATTGGTCCTGTGCTGTGCTGATTGAAGGGTAGCCTTACCGATTAGGCTCTGCTGGTTCGTCGCGAAGGATTACACGGCGCATCTTGCCTCGCTTCAGAAGCTATCGGACAAGGCGACGGCGCGCGCGCCGACGACGAGCGGCCGGCCGTTCGAGCCGCTCACGCCGGCGGTGTTGGGCACGCTGCTCGAGCTCGCGCGCTTCCTGTGCGGGTGGGTCGAGGGGCGCGTGCTGAAGAAGCTCAAAGGCAGCTGGACGGCAGCCGACACCAAGAAGCTCAGAGACGACATTAAGGCCAAGGATCCGTTCGCGCTCGTGTCGATGCAGCTCGCGCACGAGTTCAAGGGCAGGGTCGTTACGCAGCTCAGGCTACTCGGCCAGGCCCCGGAGGAGGACGCCGCGAGCGAAGAGGCAGAGCTCGTCAAGTCGGCTCAGCAGGTCGCCGCCGTTAGACCGAAGGTGAAGAAGGTCAACGGCGCGTCTGTTCCTTCTCACTCGAACGGCTTGCACGCGGAGAGTAGTGGGGCGGTAGACGAGCACATGGCGTCAACAGACGAGACGAGCGACGGGTGCGTTTTTTCTTGCCATGTCCCGCGCTGTGAGGCCTCGCTGATCAGGCTCCTCCTGCTTATAATAGGTTCTCTGAGGCCTGGACTGAACCCGAGATTGAAAAGTCGCGGGTCTTCCGCCGACGTCCAGGAGCGGCGGACGGCTCGCGGGCGGAGGAGGCGTTCTACACAGTCGAGACGCAGTCGCAGATCCAGCACAAGACGCTCACGGCGCCGAATGGCGCGGTCACGCAATCCATTCACCTCGCTACGCGAGTCAAGCATCGGACGGAATGGCCAGAGCCAGCGCTAGCTGTCCTGGAGCCAATCGCGCCGCCGCTCGCCGCGCCTCTCCCTTCCGCTGTGCCGCCCGCAGCCTCGACTCCTGCCACCGCACCGCCGCCCGTCGCACCAGCGGTCGGGCGGTCGCCCATCGCACGCAAGCCCGTCGCAACCGCACCTCCCGGCGTCTCAAACCCTCGTTCCAGCAGCGGTCCAACACGGCCACCTCCGCCAGCGCAGCTGCCTCCAGGGTCGTCTTTCGGCAGCACTGTATCTTACCGACAAATTAACCCTGCTCCGTCGTCCACTGCTTCGCCCAACGGCGTGCCGGCTGTACGCTCTGCCACGGCTCCGTCTCAGCCTTACTACAGACCACCGCCACCGGCACCGCTGCAGCAGCAGCAGCAGCAACCGCAGGGCCTCCCTTCGTCGTCGCGAGGCCCTCCTACAGGGTCCTCGGCCATGGCGCGCATCCCGTCCAACTCGTCCTCGTCGTCCACCGGCGCCAATCATCGGCCCTCGAGTAGTCACGCGGGCACGATGGCCATCGACCCCTCCCTCGCTGCTCTGTCAGGCGCTCCGTTCCCGCCGCACCCCCAGCATCCCCAGCACGCCCAGCAGCAGTCCCGTCAACCGCAGTACTACAGCCAGCCGTCTCATCACCCGCAACCGCGCCACTCGCCGGTCTACCAGACGCAGATGCTACCTCAGCAGCAACAGCAGCGCTACCATCCTCCCTCCGGTTACCCTCCGCAGGCCTACCCCCCGCAACCCATGCAGCCGCACTTCGGCCATCAGCCCAACGGGCGTCCGCCGCCGATGCAGCCCTCTTACATGTCGCAGGCGCCCACCTACCCTCCGCCTTCCAGCAACCAGTCGTACCAGCAGCGACAGGGGCCCCATCCCCAGCAGCCGAACGCCAGCTACCCAGTAGGAGCGGCCAACGGTCGACGGCCCTCGGCGTCCCCAGCCAAGCCATATCAATCGACTTTGTAGGCGTACCGACCCAGTAGCAGAGATGTCGGGCCGCCTGGCAGCGCGCCACAGGCTCGGACGAACGCTCGCTCGCCGGATGTGCGTCGGCTGTCATCGTCCGGCGGAGCGGACGAATCTTGCGTGCCCGATGGTCACAGCTCCGCCTGGAGGTGTTGCCCTTGCGTCCATATTCACTTCATCGCTATGCATGATTGTATCTTTACCTGCTTTATCGACACGTTAGAGGAACAGTGACGCGAGAAGTGCACTCGACGAAGTCGTCGTCCCGCAGCCCCTTTTCCTTTTTTTCCTCCCTTTGTCTTCTCGCGACCGCCCCGCCATATCTTCATGCCCTTTGACGACGACAGCTGCCTCCGTTACACTGACCTCCTTTTGGCTTCCCTTTGTCGCTGACCGCAGCGCTCATAAGCCAGGAAGGGCGTTCACGGCGCGTCGAGGGTCTTTCTTCTCCCTCCAGCACACCGCCCGCCCGCCCGCCCTTTCGCCTCTTCTCTTCTCTCTTTTCTTTCAGCACCTTTCGACTTGACGTCGTTGTTTCCTCTCCTCCCCAACAGCATACAGCGCAGGCGCTGCCCCCCTCCCCCCTCCCCCCCCCCCCCCCCCCCCCCCCCCCCCCCCCCCCCCCCCCCCCCCCCCCCCCCCCCCCCGCAGTTTCCCCTCCCTGAAACCTCTCTCCTCGACCTTCGTCTCTTCACCGGCCATGAACACCTTTCTCCTCCCCACTACCGCTAAGCCCAAGCGGCCCGCCGGCGTCATCTTCATTGGCCTCAATGTCGTCCGCCTCATCTCCATGGTCAGCCTGCTCCTCGTCGTCATCGCTACCATCGTCAACCTTTCGTCCGACTTTGAGGGGGTGAGCATTCTCTCTGCCAGTCAAGCGCTGTCAAGGGAGGAGAAACTGACATGTAGATGGGAGCGCAGGTCAACGCTTGGGTAAAGGCTGGCTCGCCGTCATCCGGCCTCTCATCAAAAGACATGGACGAGGACGACTGGGACTGCGAAGTCATTGAGGACACCTGTGCGTCCGTATACCTGTATTGTTGCCTTTGCGGGCGTCGGTCCTGACTCGGTCTTGCTGTAGCCATCCCGAATCAGGTTGGCGGGCCTTTCTTCTCCGTCCTTAGTAGGATCATCATCTTGCTCGTCTGCTTCGTCTTGTTTCTGAGCGAGCTTGGTGGACCGCGCCTCGTTCGCCGCTTTTTCGAGCTGTGAGTCCTGATCTGGCGAAGTCCAAATTCCCGTCAAACTGATGGCTCCTCTTTCACTCACAGCTACGTGCCCTCACTCGGACCTGATCATGGAACGGGAACGTTGGGCTTCGTGCAGATGTTGTACGTCCTCTTAACGTTGCCCACTCGACCCTCCGTCGATTGACACCCTGCACCTTTCAGCGTCGCTGCCACGGTCCTTTCGATCTACGTCCCCCTGTTCCTCCAAGTCTCGGCCTGGTTCCTCTTCATCATCGGCTGCATCAACCTTGCCCTCGTGAGTTGTTTCGACCCTCCAAGTAACGCTCGCCCAACCCTTGCTGACGCTCAGCCTGAGTGCACAGGGCTTCCTTGGCGCAAAGCTCAAAAGTTGGCGCCAAATCTTCTCGTTCGAAAACCTCAGCACCCTCACGCCGCAGACTTCGATGGCCTACTCGGCATATCAGACCGCCTCTGCAAGCGGCGAGAAGGTCTCGGACTTCAAGCAGCGTTTCTTCCCGTCCTCGTCCGGCACGCGCCGCCCAGCGTCCAACAACTACACCGACATCGAGAAAGAGCTGTCGCAGAACCCCAAGGTCGGCAAGATCCCGTTCGTCTCGTTTGGTGGGCAGAAAGCGCGCGCCGCTGCGACTGACGCGCACGGCGTTGAGGGCGCCGGGTGGGGCGGGTTCGGCAAGAAAGGCGAGCAGAAGGCCAAGCTCAAGGGTTACCTCATCTCAAAGCCCCAGAGCAGCGTGCCGAAGCTATGACCGTGCGACCTTGTGCGTCGCTCATCTTGTCACTCGGAGATCCTGGACCCGAAACCAATCCCTTGATGCTTCGCGGACACCCCTCTCATTCTTCTCATCCCCGTCCGTTCCTACCCTAATGTCTACACTTACTCTACTGTCTCTTCACGCTGCACTGCATGCCTCACGCTCTCTCGACTGTACTCTCGCTCTCCCGCATCTCATCGTCATCATCACCATGGACAATGCAACCCCTTCACTTACGGCGGCGTTTGCACGCGCAGCCGCCCTGGCGCTTGGTCCCTCTTCGAGGATAGGTCTTCAGCGACAGACTGTCCTTCGCTCAGTATTCTGGCTCTCCCCTTCCAAGCCCGTCTCCCACCGTCCTACAGCACGACGGAGTTGGGTTGGATGCCATGTGCCGGCCGCCATGAGTCGTCTCCCGGTCAGTCCGAGCTCTGCGAAGCGCGTGGGCAGCTTCCTTTGTCGAGCCCCTCCGACCCTACATAGCCCGCCCTCCTCCGCCCTGCCTCTCGCCAGACCCAAACCTTCCCATCTCTCTTTCTACCTGCTCGAGGAATGCCGCCCAAAGGCAACGGCAAGTCGGCCCCTGCGCCGCCGGTCGTCGACGAGAAGCCGCCGGAGCCGCTGCAGGCGGTCCTGCTCGCCGACTCGTACAGCTCGACCTTTGCACCGTTAACGCTCGGCCGTCCGCGATGCCTGCTGCCGCTGGCCAACGTCCCCCTCCTCGCCTGGACGCTCGAGACGCTCTCGCTCGCGGGCGTCAAGGAGGTGTTTGTGTTCTGCACGACGAAGGCCGACCAGGTCAAGGCGTGGCTCGAGGCGTCCGAGTGGGCTGACAGCGGCATGCACGTCAACACCATCGTCGGCAGCAATGCGACATCGACGGGCGACGTCTTGCGAGAGCTCGACGTCATGGGCGTCATCAAGGGCGACTTCATCCTGATGAACGGCGACGTCGTCAGCAACATCGACCTGCGCGACGCGGTTGAGGCGCACCGCGAGCGCCGTAAGGTGTCCAAGGACGCTATCATGACCATGGTCCTCAAGTCGGACTCGCTCGGTCGGTCGATAAGGTGCGCAGCCGACTTCTTGCTTGCTTTCGCCCCTTGAGACTGGCTTGCGCTGTCGAGAGCCGGCGTGGGCGCGAAGCTGACTTGAGCCTTCCCTTCATCCTCTCCAGACCCATCCCCTCGTCGTCCGTCTTCGCGCTGCATCCCGACACGCACCAGCTGCTGCACTACGTACCGACCCCGGCCCTGCCTGCCACGAAGCGCATCGCGATCCCGGGCTCCGTCTTTGACAACAAGTGGGGCGTCGATGAGTGTGAGGTCCGGGGCGACCTCGTTGACTGCGGGATCGACATCTGCTCGGTCGACGTGCGTGTCTCTCTTCGCTTGCTAGCAGCGGTCAGGGCGCTTACCGATTGCGTGTCGTATGCCCGTAGATCCCGCCGCTGTTCACGGAGAACTTTGACTTCCTCTCGCCGCGGACCGACTTCCTCCCGTCGATTCTGCACTCGGACCTGACCAACTCCAAGATCCACGTGCACCTGACGACGTCGTACGCCGCACGGGCGCGGGACCCGGGAGCTTACGATGCGGTCAGCCGGGACGTGCTCGGGCGGTGGGCGTACCCGCGCGTGCCGGACGGACATTGGCCGGTCGGCGACGACCTTGCGGACGGGCAGTATGAGCCCAAGAAGGCGGGCAGCTACGTCAGTCGCTCGGCGGTGCTCTCGCGTACGTGTACCGTCGGCTCGCGCTCGCTCGTCGGGCCGGGGACCAAGGTTGGCGACGGCGCGTCGATACACAACTCGATCGTCGGGTCCAACGTGACGATCCATTCTGCATGCCGCATCTCGAACGCCTACATCTTCTCGGACGCCGTCATCGGGCCCGGGTCCGTCGTCGAGGGCTCCATCGTCGGCTACGGCGTCGAGCTCGCAGAAGGCACGAAGGTCGGCACGGGCTGCCTGATCGGAGACGGCGTGAAGACGGGCACGGGCGCGGACGTGGGCGAGTTCCGCAGGGTCGGCAGGCGAGCCGAGCGCGAGGATGAGGACGAAGAGGAGGACGAGGATGAGGAGCACGACGAGGATGACGGCTTTACGACCGGTACGTCCTGATCCTCCTTGCTCCTGGCGTGCCCTCGCTGAAGCCCTCCGTTTTGCATTTCTCCTTCTGTCCTGCGCTGTACTCACAGAGCAACGCAGTGCGATACTCGGCCCTAACCACTTCGGCTACATCTGGTCGACGCTCTCGCCCTCCGACCTCGCGGCCGAAGAGTCGGACGACGAGCCGTCGTCGGACCTCGAGGACCCTCTCGCGTACCCGCCTAACGCAGCGCTTCTGCAGCTCGGACGCGGGACAGCGCACCTCGACCTGTCGGACCGGAGCGAGACGGTGTCGATGCTCAGCCAGGACTCATCCGCCGGCTCGCTGCACTCGAGCGCGTCCTCCCTCGCGCCCTCGGAAGCTGCAGCCGCCGCAACGGGCAAGAACGCGCCCGGCGGCGGACCGGGGCTCTCACGCGTGATGGAGCTCGGAGACGAGCCCAAGTTCCGCGACGAGTGCGCGGGGACGCTCGACCACGCGTTCGCCAAGGGCGGGTCGGTCGACGCGGAGTCGCTCGACTTTGCCGCGCTGCAGCTCAAGAGCGCACGGGCGACGACCAACGTCACGCCGGCCTTGGTGCGGGAGACGGTGCTCGCGTACCTGATCGCGCGCGTGCCCGGCGCGAGCGAGGGCAAGCCGCTGCGCGAGGTCAGGGACCAGGCGGAGGCGCTGTTTGAGCTCTGGGGCGGCCTGCTCGCGCGCTTCGCGGAGGAGCTCGCGGAGCGCGTCGAGGTGCTGCAGCAGCTGCAGGTCCGTCTTTCCTCCCTCCGCCTGCGCCTTCTGCTCCTCCTCCTCCTCCTTCTTCTCCCTTGCATGCACGCGCTGACACCCGAAACCCCGCCCGCGGCGCGCCCCCCCTCCCCCTCCTCTCCAGAAACTGCTTCTCGCAAAGCCCGAGCTCGAGCCGTACTACCCCGTCTTCCTGACGGCGCTCTACAACGCCGACGTCGTCGACACGGCCGACCTCGTCGCGTGGTACAAGCACGTCGGCTCGCGCGCCTCGCCGGAGATGGAGCGGCTCGCCAGGAAGGCGGCGGGCTTCGTCAAGCAGGCGGTGGAGAACGAGCAGAGCAGCGAGGAGGAGAGCGACGACGACGATGACGACGAGAGCGATTAGAGGGATAGATGGTGCTTGAAAGTGAATGGCGCGAGGCGACGCATGATCGCGCTGAAGGGAACCCTTCCATCAGCCGGGGGCGCTTGGAAGGCCTCATGCGCAAAGCCCAAAAGGACTCGCAACGGGGTGCGGGCAGCGCGAAAGGAAAGGGGGGGGGGGGGGGGGAAAACCCAAAACAAAAAAAACCCCTCGTTCTTGCCCCTGTCGCACCCCCCTCTGCCCCCCCCCCCCGGGCCGCCGCCCGGGCGGGCACAGCCCGGCTTAGCGCGCCGCCCCCGCTC
>MVAM01000070.1:0-72911 GCA_014825675.1 Cystofilobasidium ferigula | reverse complement strand
GGGGGGTGGGGGGGGGGGGGGGGGGCTGGGGGGAGAGTGGAGGTGAGGATGGGGGGGGGTGAAGGAGGGGGGGGGGGGGGGGGGGGGGGGAGGGGGGGGGGGTGGGGGGGGGGGGGGGGGTGGGGGAGGGGGGGGGGGGGGGGGGGGGGGGGGGGGGGGGAGTGACGCACCCCACATCCTGTCCGACATCTCCAGGTCCTTGTCGTTGTAGTGGCTCGGCTTCGGCTGGGTTCGATCGCGCAGGTCCGCGGCGCTGATGACGAGCACGCGCCGCACGCCGGCCAGCTCGAGCGCGTCAAACGTCTTGAGCGCGCCGTCGTAGTCGACCTTGCGCGTGCGGTCGGGCCCGCCCTTGCCGCCTGCGCCGGCGGCGAAGAGGACGGCGGCGGGCTGCTGCTGGCGGAGGAGCTCGGCGAGCCGCTCGGTGCTGTCGTCCTCGAGCGAGAAGCGCGTCGGCTCTGTGAGCCAACGGGCAGCTTTGGGTCAGCCGAGAGCAGAAGCCGAGACACAGCCGAGCGAAAGGGGACGTTACGGCCGCCGGCAGCGACGATGTCGTGGTCGTGCGTGTCGTTGCGGACGAGGGAGAAGACGGTGTGGCCGGCCTCGGCGGCGAGGCGGGTGAACTTGAGGGCGACCTTGCCGCCGCCTGCGGGAGGGGAGGAAAAACGCCGGTCAGCGTCCGGGGGTAGGGTCGAGCCAACCGGAAGTAGAGATACCTCCGACGACGGTGTAGATAGCCATGGCTGGCGGATAGACAAGATAGAGAGAGAGAGAGAGAGAGATGGGTGGAGGCCGTGTCGGGCGATCGAGCATCATCGACAGAGAGATTACTTTATCTGGCGATCGAGCATCATCCATCCGATTCCCTTCTTTTCCCAAACGACGGGGGGAACCGACGGGGGTCGCCTCTCGACGCGTCCGTTGGTTTCCCCGCCGCCGACGCGTCCCTCCTCGTCCCATAACCCCCGGCAGCGCCTCTCTCTCCCCCCCTCCCCCTCCCGCACCCCATGTTCGGCGACGACGCCCTCAAGCTCATCGTCGACGCACGCCGGTCGACAGGTGCGAACCCTCCTCCACCGCTGTCGTTGCGTCGGCTGCCTGCCTGACTCTCTCTCCTCGCCCGCACCCACCCACCCCCAGCGACCGACACGCTCCAAAAGTACAACTCGGCCCTCGTCCGCCAGGTCTGCCTCGAGACGCGGCTCCTGTACGACGAGATCAAGCGGCTCGCCTCCGCCGCGCAGGCCCTCAACGGCGGCGACGGCTCGGCGCTCTCGCAGGACCGCGGCCTGATCGCCAACCTGACGGTGCAGCACCTCGCGACGCGGCGCAACAAGCGTTGCCTGCTCGCGTACCACCAGCACCGGCTCGGGCGGCTCAACGCGCTCTTCTGGGCCGGCGGCGGCGCGCTCGCCCACGTCCTCAACGACGGCGACACGCGGGCCAAGCTCTCGCCGCACGAGGTCGACTTCCTGCGCGGCTACAACGACCTCGTGCTCGCGTACAAGCACGAGTTCATCGACGTGCTCGACCTCTCGTCCGGCGGCGCGGTCGGGCTCGAGCGCCCGCCCAAGGACCTGTTCGTCGCCGTCAAGGTCGTCAAGGACTGCGGTGCGGTCTGGACCGAGCGCGGCGTCATCAACTTTGAGCTCGGGCAGAGGCTGCTGCTCAGGAGGGCGGACGTCGAGCGGCTGATCGTCCAAGGCTTCCTCGTCGAGGTTTGAAGAGCGCGGGTGGGGAGAGGCGGGGGAGGGGAGAACAGCCCGGATGAGGGTGTCGCGCAACAGCAGCGGTGCCCTCGTCGGTGTTCGCCGGGTGACACCTCGGTTGTCGTCGGGGTCGCTCCGGGCTCGAGGGCAGTCGACCGCCATGTCGGCCGATTTAAAAGGGGACTGGCTCACGCTCCTCTGCCTCTCTTCTGGGTCGGCCGGAGCACAGCATGCTCGCACGCACGCACGCACGCCAAACCACCCTCCCCCACCGTCCCGCACCGGCTCGCCCAAGCGTCGCGCAACGAGCCCCGTGCGCTCGCTCCTTTCGCCTCCTCTGCCAGGCCTTGCTTGAACCCAGGTGTCGACTGTCGGAGCACGACGTCACGCGGCACCGTAGGCCACAGGTCGCACGCCCGCAGCCTTGCTTCCCTCCTTCACCGCGTGGTTCAGCCTGCCGGCAGGCGACGCTTGCTGGAGCTTGCAGCGCCGCTTGGCCCTCAGCCGGGTCGGACGGCCTGTATCGCCTACGCATGCATGAAATGAAGCTTCCCTCCTTTGCCACTGCCCAGGCTTGAGTTCTGCAGAACAACGCAATCTAGACCTAGTCTCTCAGGCGTTGAGCTCGGCCTCCTCGTCTTCCTGCGCTTGCGCGCTCTCCAGGCCCTCATGCGCCAGGGCGCTTGCCGAGGAGAGCACGCCGTCCTCCCCCCCCCCTCAAGCGCCGGCGGCTGCGCGTCCCGCCGGGCCTATCGCTCGTCGCGCCCGCGACCGCCGGCCGCAGCGGGCGCGGCGAACGACCACACGCGCAGCTGCGCCTCCCTCGGCTCGGGCAACCGCCGCCGGTGCTGCGCGGCCGGGTCGCAGCGTGCGGCGCTGGCGCTAGGGTCTCCGTCGTCGTCGTCGTCGTCGTCGGAGGTGGTGCTGGTGCTGGTGCTGGTGCTGGAGGAGGCGGCTGAGTCCGAGCTGGAAGATGAGGAGGAGGACGAGTGGGAGGAGGTTGGCACGGGGCGCGCGCCGGAGACGGTCGCGATGATCGGCAAGTAAGGGTGGACCGCAACCGTCGAGATCGTGTCTTCCGAGCGAGGGAAAACGCAAAGGCGGTCAGCCCGTGGCTGGGTCGTGGGTCCGCGAAAGCAAATAGGTAGGGACAGCAGGGGGGCGCACCTTCGCCTGCCTTGAGCACGAACCCTGCCTCCCTTTCCTGCACAGGTACGCCCTTCCCCTCCCGCCCCCGCCCACCCTCATCCCCCCCATCAGCGTCCCGGGCGACGTCGTAGAACCTCGCGCACCCGTCCTCATCCCCGACGACGAGGTACCGCCCCCACCTGTCGAGCCCGAACCGGCCCTTCTGGTTCGACCCGCGCGCGCCGCGGTCGTGCGCCGGGCGGGGGAAGTTGGCGAGCGGGCGCTTGGGGGAGGACAGGTCGAACGCTTGCGCGAGGTGCGGCGAGCGGCGGGAGGAGAGGTAGATGATGGACGGGTTGAGAGGGTGGTACTCGATCTGTTGACGGCGCGCGCGCGCGCGCGCTCTGGTCAATCATGCTTCCAGGCTTGTCGATGGTGGGCAGAACACGGCGGGGTTGCGCACCTGGGTCACACCCTTCCCAACAACGCCCTTCAGCACGCAAAGCAGCCGATGCGCCCCGTCATACACCCCGACCTGGCCCGTATACGTGCCCAGCACATACCCCCCGCCGCCGTCCGGGCTGACCGCGAGCGCGCTGACGAGGCCCTTCAGCCCGCCTTTCGCCGCTTTAGAGGCGGTCGTCTTGATGCGCGAGCCCTCGGCGCCGGGGAGCGCGAGGGTGAAGATCTCGAGCGCGGAGTGGAAGCCGCAGTACAGTCTGTTGGAGAGAGGGCAGAAAAATCAGCAGGTGTTCGTGGTGAAGATGGGGGTGAGGGACGCGCTGCGTGAGATCGGGAGTGAACGCCATGCTGTGCGGCGCGACGAAGCGCTCCTGATGGTCGATGATCGCGTAGCTGCCTTGCAGCTGCTCCCAAAGGTCCGAGTCAGTCGTTCTTCCTCCTTCAAGGTCTGAACAACGCGGCAGAGGTCACGCACAGCGCCCGTGCCCGCATTGACGAGCTTGACCGGCATGCCGTCGCACGCCTGCAGGAAGCAGTACGACCCGGGCTCGGCGCGGTGTGCGTACGGGTGCCAGAGGGCTGAGTAGAGCGGCGCTTGGAGCGCGATCTCCAGCGAGGGCGTTAGGAGAGGTGAGAGGGACTCCCAGGGCCTGCAATGGACGGACGACGTCAGTAGACGGCGGCGAGAGGACGCGTAGGCTGGAGGACGGACAGGTCGAAGATCCTCAGCGTCCGGTCCTCCGCCGTTGTCAGCAGCGCCGTCCCGTCCGGGCTCCTGCCGGCGTGGACGAGGGGTGATCAGCTCGCCCTCTCCCCCGCACCTCAGACGAGGCTCGTCGTCCGGACGCACCACTCAGCCGAGCGCAGAAAGTTGGCCCTCCCCAGCGGCGAACCCGCAGCTGCGCCGCCCGCGTCGTACTGGGCGAGCACGGCCGGCGCGGCAAAGTGCCAGTCGGCCGGGGGTGGGTAGTAGGCCTCGGCCGTGGTGTCTGCGTAGGGCGCGCTCATGCAGGCGTCCGACGACGACGGCGAGGAAAGGGGGGGGGGGGGGAAAGGCGATGTGAGCGTCTGGAGGAGACGAAGGGTCGGAGTCGGCGCGAGCAAGCTGAGCATGCTCTGATGATGACCCTCCTCCCAACCACATCTCGCCTCCTCCGCCTGCTGCTCCCCGTGCGACGATGTGAGCGTCTTCGGCATGCCTCATCAGACCTTTGGCTGATACTGTCAGCTCGTTGCCGTCGCAGGGCACTCAAGGGCAAGACCAAGGCGAGCAAGACGGGCGCGTCCTCGCGCCGGTCGTCCGTCGTTGCCTCCGGCGTCACGACACCCAACCAAGGGGCCGGCGGCGGCGAGACGCCCTTCTCCGGTACGCCTGGCCCTGGCGGCAACTACGTGAGTTCCTAGGCTGCTGATCAGAGGGTACCGCAGTGCTGAAGACTCGGTGATGGACCGCAGGGCATCCTGGACGAGCTTTCGTACTTCTACATCCCCCGGCCGTTCAAGGCGCCCGGCTGGCAAGTTAAGAAGAACAGCAAGCCGCGCGCAAAGAACACCAAGCAGATTCTGACAGCCGAGCGTGACCGTGCGCCGCGCAGGCTGCTGGACTCGGGCGAGAAGGGCGAGCAGTTTGGGTGTGAGTCGTGCTGCTGACCGCCTGCGCCTGCGCATCGGCCTTCAAACCCTCGCCGTGCCTTTTGCTCGTCACTGACGCCAACACGCTGCTCACAGACTTCTCGCTGCACCCTCCTCCGAGTCTGATGCCGCCCAGGAAGTACTGCGACATCACCGGGCTCGAAGCGCCCTATCGCGACCCGGCTTCCGAGCTCCAATACCACTCGAAGGAGGTGTACGAGGTGCTGAAGACGCTCGTACGTCCTTGGCGTGCTGCCATCATGCTGTCTGCGTAGCTGACGTATCTTCGCGCCGGGGTAAAGCCCAGAGGCGCGGACCAGCAGTACCTCGAGATCCGAGGCAAGGCGACGACCATCAAGTGACCGGCATCGGCTCCCACTCGGCTTGATGAGCCCTTTCTGCCCTGGCTGCGGGGACCTGCATCCCTGGGTATACTTCCATATCACCGCGGATTATCTCGAGAGCGTGTAACGTGTCGCCCGTCGTCTGGTTTGCGTCTTGTCCCGATGCGCCATCCGTGCGCCTGCCGCTTGTCATGCCGCCCTCTGCTTGTGCTCGTGCCTCGCAGCCTGTCGCGACCAAACCCCCTGCCTATGAAGATACACACGTTCCTCAGCACCCTGAAATGGCCGACGATGCGAGCAGTGGCCGGAAGTGAATACTGGCTGCACAACAGGCGTCGCGCGCAAGACTCTGGGCGCGCGCGCCATCGTCTGCATCCCCTCCCGCTCCTCCTGCCCTTTCTCCCTTTCACGCAGCAGGACGGCCCCAAGATGGCCCGCTTCCTTGTCACGGGTGAGCACCGCTGCTTTACCCTGCGCTGTCCACGTGCGGTCGGTGCTGAGCTCGATCTTTGCTATCGCCGTACTGTGCTCGCGCGCTTAGCCCTCGCGCTGTGCGCGACCGTCCTCCCTTCCTCGCTCGCCTCGTCTCCCGCCGCCAAGCGCCAGGGGGAGACGGCAGCCCTCACCGCGCTCACCGCGGGTCCCGTCTCGTATTCATCGCTCGCTTCGACGTGCACAGCGCGCTGCGCGGCCATGGTCGCTTCTGCCTCGGTCCGTCTTTCCGACCGTCCTCGCCCCTACCTAACCCCCGCTGACGCGCAGGCCCAGAACAGACGTGCACGGAGGACCAGTGCGCCTGCGCTGCCAGCGCGCAGACCGTGACCTGCATGAACTGCGTGCTCGAGAACGCATCCGCCGCGCAGGGGACGCAGGTGACCGAAGGGTTTGAAGGTGGGTCGCCCGCCGGCTGCTCGTCGCGAGCTTGGCGCTGACCCGCCCCCCCTGACCTGGTCGTCTTTGCCAGAGTACGCGCAGGCATGCGTCGATGAGGGCTATCTTGAGGATGTTCCTGCTCTCCAGCAGGTCGCGGCTGTCACGTCGAGCTCATCATCGTCCGTCTCGTCCTCATCGGCGAGCTTGAGCTCGAGCTCGAGCTTGGGCTTGAGCTCGAGCTTGAGCGCATCGTCCTCGTCGGCTACGTCCGCGGTGCGTCGACCCTACTGTTTCTCTTCCTGCTCGTCCCAACTCGTTCTGACTCGGTTATGCGTTGCAGAGCCGCACCTCCTCCGCCGTTTCGGCCACCTCGACCGCCGGGTACACCGCCTTCTCGACCTGGCTCGACGCCGTCGGCAACGCCGTCTGCACGACCGAGTGCACCCCCGTCCAGAACGCGTTCGCCGCGTGCGCCGCGACGGACACGTGTGTCTGCACGGCGGCCAACTTTGCGAGCGGGCAGACGTGCGAGGACTGCTTGAACCTGAACGAGGAGGGGTACTGGACGACGGCGAACCTGCAGCAAATCGCCTCCCTCTGGGCCGGTACGTCTTCTGCTATCTGTTGCATTGCTTGCTCTTCGTGCCCCTTGATCATCCATTCTCCAACGGCGGTGCTGACGGGCGTGTGCTCGCAGCTGCCGGCCAGGCTTGCAGCGTGTCGGTCACTACGGCAGGCGCAGCGGCGCCCACGACCCAGCGATCGTCATCGCTTGCCAACACGCTCCGGCCGAGCACCACGGGCGTCCCTCGGCAGTCGTACTTCCAGCCGTGCGCCCTTTTTCTCCCGCGCCCCCTCGTCGCGCTTTCCTTCCTGAATGCTTTCAGAGAAAGCTCAAGGCTAATCGCAAGCGAGCGACCCGCAGGTCGACTACAGCGTCCAGCACCGCTCCTGACGCCCAGCGCGCGACGGGCGGCCCGAACGGCAGCTCGGGCGGTACGAGCGCCGGCTCGCGCGCGCTCGGGCTCAGCGGCGCGGCGGTTGCTCTTGTCGTCGGCGCGCTGGGCGGGGCGTTCGTCCTCGCCTGAGTGCGAGCGACACCGCTCATCATCGCAATCGCGCGATACTTCACGATGTGGCTCTGAGCGGTGACGGATGGAAACGTCGCTCGCTGGGCCTGCAGGATCTTTGCTTTGTACTTTTCCTCTCTCACCCCCTTCGCTCCCTGTTCCTTATGGCCCTCCCCAAACCCCTTTGCACCACTCGCAAGCTAGCAAGCCGGCTGTGACACCCAACAAAACAGCGGCATCTAATCGAGCTTGTAAGCGACGAGCGCCTCGAGCTTGTGGACGTTGGTCGAGAAGCTCCGCAAGCGGACCTGCTCGACCTTGGCCGGGTCGATCAGGTGCGCGTCGGACGGCTGCCAGTGTTCGGGCACGGGCGCGGCGTCCGCGTCAGGTGAGGAGGCGGATGTGTAGGCGAGGATGTTGAATGTACCTGGAGGAGCAGGAGACGGGCGTGAGTCCTGTCTCGAAAGGGGAGGGGTCCGGAGCAATGCAGCGAGGGGGGCTATCCGCAGCCGCAGGCAGTTTCAGGAGGAGGGCACGTACAGGGCTCGTCGAGCATCGGCAGGAACGTCACGGACGACGTGATCTGCTTCATGATCTCGCGGATCTCGGCCTGCACCTCCTTCTCCGTCTTGGGCTTGGGCTTCTTGCCCGCTGCTCCCGCCGGTGCACTCGCTTCTGATGCCGGGGTGGAGGGGTCTACTGCCGATGCGCTGTATATGACAACCTGCGTCAGCTCTGTCGCATCAACAAAAGCAGCAAAGGGGAGAGACGCACTCCTCGCTAGCCTCCGTCGTCACATCAAACTGCCAGCGCTCGAGGGTCTCGCGCGAGTCCTTGCTGATGATGGCGAGCACCAGACGCGAAATCTGGCCCGACATCAGCCAAGCTACGCTCCGCACGGTCATCCAAAGTCAACACATGAGGTTCAGAGCGGGCGCAAGGCGATAACGGGGGAGATGAGGGAGCGCGGCGGATGCAAGCGTTTGTTGGCGGGAGGGACGCACTCTGCACCTGGTCCGTGATCTCCTTCAGGTACGCCTTGACGCTCTCGTCCGTCGAGGTCAGCATCGGCAGCCCATACCTGCGCGAGCAGATACAATGCGCTTGGAGTTAGCGAGCTCGTCAACCAGCGGCCGAGCGGGGGCGACGGTCGAAGGCTCGAGGTCGACTGCGCAAAGGAGGGGAGGCGGCGCACTTCTTGACCATCTTGAAGTCCTCGGTCGGGTAGATCCCGCGCTGGTAGAGAATGTTGTTCTGCACAGCGTGAGAGCAAGGCATGCTGTCAGCGACCAGCACTGGCTGAGCCAGGCAGGCCAGGTCTGCGAGGCGGGAGGGAAGGGACTGGAACGGACGACGCTGAAGTCGAAGAACTCGCAGACGATCTTGGTCGACCCCTTGAGCGAGATGGCCTGCGACTGCTTGGAGGCGAGCTTCTGTGCCATGGCGGACGAGCGGCGTGTACAAAGGGAGGGGATGAGGTGGTTGTGGCAGCTCTGTCGCTGCTGTCCCTGGAACCAGGTCGACAGGTCCGACGCGTCTGCTTTCTTTTCCTTCCGGGACGCGTCGAGCTCGCAGCTGTCGCTCGGCCCGCGTCCGTCAACACCCCATTGCATCAAGTCCCTCGCGCCAAGCAGGACAGGCAAGAGCCGGCAAACAACGATGCCGACCGCAACACCCTCCCAGACACCCCAGACGCGTTCCTCGGCGCGCCTTCGCTCGTCCGTCGCCCCCTCCCAGCCTACGGCCGGCGGTTCTGCAGCGAGCTCCTCCCGCCCAGGCTCAGCCGCCTCGACGATCCGCCAGACCGCGTCGTCCCAGGCCAAGCAGGCCGCCGCGCTCAAGGAGCGCAAAGAGCGCGAGGCCGCGCGTGCGGCGACGGCTGCTCCTGCCGGGAGGAGCCCGACAGGAAGGGCAAGCGTCGCTGCTCCTCCGCCGGCGACGAGGCGGGCGTTCGGCTCGACGAGGGCAGCGACAGCAACGACGTCTGCGGCACCGACTACGGCGGCGACGCGCGCTCGAGCGACCGCGACTGCGTCCAAGGTGCCCATCGGCGCACCGGCGCCTGGACCGAAACGAACAATGGTGCGCAGACGCCTCCTTGCCGTTGTCCTGTCCGCAGTCGGCTGAGGGCTGACACGTTCTCCCTACCTCTCCTGTGTGACACCAGCCGTCTTTCTCCGCTCTACCACGCTCCAATCTCATTGTCTCGTCGCCTGCACCGCGCATCCCTTCCACCTCAGGAGCGTCCACGGCCTCATCGTCGGCCCCCACGGCATCAGGCCTCAAGGGTCGCTTCCTCAGCGCGGCAGGGTCGAGCATGCGCAAAATCGGCGGATTAGCAGCGCCTTCGCTGTCGCGCCTCGGCGGAGGGAGCGCGTTCTCGCACCATGTACAGGCGGTCGGAGGCGGGGAGATTGAGCAGATCAAGGTTAGTTCAACTGCACTCCTTTCCCCGCTGTCCTCTCTCCAGCGTGCTACAATCGGTGCGACAAAGATTTGGCACCAGACACTGACGCTCATAACACACTACCTTATCTCAGAGCTTCCTCCGCATCCGCCCAGTCCCGTCCGACGCGCCCCCGTCGACCCAGCCCTACCTGACGACGACCTCACCCACCTCAGTCCTCATGACGCCCACCTCGCCCGACGCGCGCCCGCACTGGTCCCACACCGCGCAGACGTTCGCACCGCAACACGCAAAAGGCGAGGTTTACGAGTTCTCGAGGGTGTTTGAGCCGGAGACGAGCCAAGAGGCCTTCTTTGAAGAGACAGCGGGACCGCTGGTGAAGGTATTTTCATCCACGCAGGCTCACTTGAAGCGCCAGAAGCTGACTACCGTCCGGAACGCGTATAGGGCGTACTGAACGGCGAGAACGGGCTTGTCTTTGCTTACGGCGTGACGAACGCGGGAAAGACGTGAGTCCTCCATCGACCCCTTCATGATCAGGCGCTAACATCCGTCTCCCCCATCGTGCAGGTACACGATCCAAGGAACGCCCGCCGCTAAGGGCATCATACCGCGCTCCCTCGCGCGGATTTTTGCCTCCATCAACTCCGGCAAGGCTCACTCTGCGCGCGCGATGCGGCCCGTCCGCAACGCGCGGGTCGAATTTGTCAACCCGAAGGAGGAGGACCGTTTGCCGAAGGGGTTCGCAGAGGAGCATGGTGGAGGAAAAGAGCAGGAAGTGGTCAAGGTGGATCGGAACTTTGAGTACGCGGTGTTTGTGAGCTACGCCGAGCTGTACAACGAGAAGGTACGTCCCTTGCAGCTCTTCCACTCCAACTGCAGCTCTGATGCGTAGCCTGAAATCCCCATGCAGATTTTTGACCTGCTCGAGACGCTGCCCTCGACCGCAGACATGTCATCGCTCCCCTCAGCGCACACTTCGTCGTCGCTGCACGACCTGCTGCACTCGGCCTCCGCGACGGCCAAGCGCAAGCCGCTTGCGCTCAAGAACGACGCCGACACGGGCGTGAAATATGTCTCTGGTCTGCGCGAGGTGCGCGTGCGCTCGCTCGCCGAGGCCGAGAAGGTTGTAGAGAGGGGGATGGAGATGCGCCAGGTGTGGGGGACGCGCATGAACGAGAAGAGCTCGAGGAGCCACGCCGTGTTCACTGTCAAAGTCGTTCGCGTGCACGGCGGCGCCCCCGAGGTACGTCCTAGTCCTCGCCTGAGTGCGCGCCTCATGGGCTCGGCGGGAGTCAGGCTGACAGCGATGTCTGCAGGACCCGTCGAGCACCCAGGTCTCCCGGCTCTCGATCGTCGACCTCGCCGGGTCCGAGCGCTCCAAGAACACGCACAGCACGGGCGAGCGGCTCAAGGAGGCCGGGTCGATCAACAAGTCGCTCATGGTGCTCGGACAGTGCATGGAGGTCCTCCAGGCCAACCAGCGCAAGGCTGCGGCCGGGCGCAAGCCTGCCATGGTCCCGTTCAGGCACAGCAAGCTTACGGAAATGTTCATGGGCTTCTTTGCGGGCGACGGCCGGGCGGTGCGTCCCTCAAATTTCTTCCTTCTCGCGCTCGTCCGTTGATGCGCATCTGGCTCACTATCCGACGGTCTGGCGTGCAGGTCATGATGATTCACGTCAACCCGTACGACACGGGCTTCGACGAGAACTCGCACGTCATGAAGTTCTCAGCCGTCGCGCGCGAGGTGCAGACGACGGCGCTCACCGCGTCGCAACGAGTCGCGGCCGCCAGGGCGAGCGAGGCGGCCCACCTCGGGAGCGGGACGCCCGGGTATGCGCTTCCCAAGGGCACGGCCGCGCGGAAGGGCATACCAGAGGGATTGCGGGCGGAGAAGAAGGAGCAGGTGAGGGACGCGCATGTGGAGGAGCACGACGACGACGTGCTCGTCATCGAGAGCCCGAGCGGCCGTGCGAGCGAGGTCGAGCGCGAGCGGGTGGAAGCGGAACTGCTGAGCGGCTCACAAGGTGCGCCTCGCCTTGTCATCTGCCGCTGGCGTCGTTGATACGAATCCTTTGGAAATGGCAGACTCCAAGACGCCCGCTGCCCCGACCGCGACTGCGGTCGAGGAAGACGAGGATGAGTTCGAGGAGGACGACGACGAGCCCGACGCGCTCGTCGAGTACCTGTTCGACGTCATCAAGGACCTGCGCGTCCGAGTGCGTGTCTTGCGCTCATGCGTGACCCTGAACTATGCTGACCTCGTGCACGCGCGCTGTCGCAGGTGCTGGAGGCCGAGATCCGAGCGGCGACGATCGAGAGCGACACGCGGGACGAGATGGCGGAGGACATGGCGCGCCAGATGGAGGAGATGGAGGCGGCGTTTTCGGCGCGCATGCGCTTGGGGGTGTGTCCCTTTCTTCACCCTAGGGGCATCCCTCTTGCAGCGGCTGATGGCATCCTGCGCGCATCGGCAGACGGAGCAGAACAACCTCCTGCGCGACAGACAAATCGACATCGTCCAGCGAAGCGTGCGCAAGGCGCAGCCTTCAGCGCACCGGTTCATCCCGCGGGTCGAGGAGGACGACGAGGAGATGTCGCCCGTTCCGGTGCGTCCCTTTTCCTCTGCACTCATCAGCAGCTGGTAAGCGGACAACGCGCTGACGAGATGAGTCTCGCAGACTGCCAAATCTGTCTTTGGGCGGCCAGCATCCCCGACGGAGCCTGCCTCGCCGACCCCTGCAGCCCTTTCCTCACTCAAGCTCGACGCGCTTTCGGTCGCCCCGCCCAAGCTCTCGCTCCACCTCGACTCGGCGCCTTTGGAGGCCAGCAGCGGTGAAGAGGGGGGAGGTGCGGAGGTGAGGCGGGTGAGTGAGCTCGAGGAGGGTGAGATCCGGGAGGAGAAGGAGGGTTTGCAGGTTCAGGAGCCTACCGAAATTGAGGTCCGCCTACTTCACCCATGGCCCCTGCAACGTCCTCTGACTAACGATCCTGCGTTCGTTTCAGTCTTCCGTCGCATCGGAAGCCGTCTCGGTCGACTCGAACGACCCTGCCGACGTCTCGCTCGCACCGACCGAAGAGGCCAACACAACCGCCGACCAGTCGCTCGCGGACGCCGCAAACACCACGGCCGACATCTCGATTGACGCGAGCGAGCCGTCGAAGGACGAAGACGCACCGGCGGCAGCGGCCGACACGACGGCGGACCTCTCGCTTGCACAGATGGCTGTCCCAGCGCCTACCGGGGCGGACACGACGGCGGACATCTCGATCGACGCGAGCGAAGACGCCTCGGCTATTCTCGAGCATGCAAGCGAGGCGGTCGGGGAGGACTCGGACGACGCTATCGACGTACTCAAGTCAAGCGATGGGGGTGAGGACGCCGCGTCGGAGGACGAGGAGGACTTCGCGTCGGAGGACGAGGAAGACGAGGAGATCGAAGAAGAGGCCAACTCCGACCCGGCAGATTCGTCCTTCGACGCGCCCTCCTCGCACTCCCCCTCGCCATCGCCATCGCCCGAGCCGTCGCCGTCCAAGCGCGCTGGCGCTCGGTCCAGCCCCGTCAAGAGCACTCCGGCGCGAGCGCTGCGCAAGAAGCAAATTATACTGAGCGACGAGGAGGAAGAGGAGGGCGCGGACGGTGCGGGAGAGGAGGAGGAGGAGGAAGAGGAAGAGGAGGAGGAGCCGGAAGTGCGGAAGAAGGTGCCGCTTCGCGCGCGCGCCAGTCTGCAGGACACGTCTCTCACCTCGTACGGCCCCTTCTTCCTTCCCCATGCTTCCTCAGTGCTGATCTACGTCCCTTGACTGTGCGTTGCAGGCCGCAACCCGCCACGCTCAAGAAGAAGAAGCGCAAGCTCGGCGGCGGCAAGAACATGATGACCGAGGACGAGATTGAGGCGCTGTCGCACACGCCGCTCCCTGGCGGGCAGATCAAGCGCTTCGCCCGGAACAGCGGCGCGTCGCTGTACTAGCTCTTTCACTCCCTCGTCACCGCTTCCCTTTTGTAACCCCAGCCATTCTTCGCCGTCCCTCCACCGCGCCTTACACCTACCTGCACGTCCGATCAAGGAACTTTTTGGCAAGGGACATCTCTATCACTTGCCCTTCTTCCCGCCGTCGCCCTTGGTCGAGAGGAGGCTGTAGAAGATGTCCTGCGACAGGTCGATCGCGCCGGCAAAGCGCTTCATGCGCTTCTTGCCCTCCTTCTGCGCGTCGAGCTGCTTGCGCTTGCGGTCGAGCCCGGTGACCTTGACGAGGACGTCCTTGCGCACGGGGCTCACGCTGGCACGAGGGGAAGAGGGTAAAGCAGGTCGCTCTGGTCAGCCCGGCGTCTGCGAGGCGGGCAGCGGCGACGAGAGAGAGAGAGCGCGGGGAGGGGGGGAGAGAGAGGACGCACCGCTCGGAAGCAATCGACTTTGCCCCGACGTTGGCCTGGATGCGCATCTCGTACTGCTGCCGCGGCAGGAGCTCGCGCAGGCGCGCGCACCAGCTGCGGCCGATCGCGTCGGCCTGCGAGCGGACGACGATCACTGTCCGAGCGAAGGGGGGCGTTGGTGAGTGTAAAGGAAGGGGGGGGGGGGGTGTCAGCTTGGGGGGTGAGTGTCCGGGCGAGGCAGGGGGACGAGAGAGCGAAAGGGGAAACGAACTGGAGAGCGCGTCAAGCGTGTTGCCGTTGATGCTGATCGTCATCTGCTCGGGTATGCCGCCAGTCAAGGGACCAGGGTCAGCCAGAGCGCACGGGCAGTGCTACCCCCCCCCCCCCCTCCCCCGCCCGTATAAGCGCAAAACCTTACCTTGACGCTGTCGGCCTTTTCCCAGCCGGCCTCCTCGTAATCGAGCGAGGCGAAGCCCGAGCTCAAGCTGCGGACGCGAGCGTATACGCAAGTCGTCAGTACCAAGGGCGGACGATGGGCAGGAGGGGCAGGCGAAGCGGCGGGACAGGGAGGGGAGGGGGTGGGGGAGGGGCGTGGGGACGCGCCTCTTGAGCTCGTCGAAGAAGTCGGTGACGATCTCGGCCATCGGCAGCTTGTACTTGAGCATGACCCTGTTGGAGCTGACGTCCTCGCTCTTGAGCGCGCCCTCGCGCGGGCCGTCCTCGGGCCCGTCCACGTCGTCGAGCAGGTCGGCCGCGGCACTCGAGCCCTCGAGGTACGAGTAGCCGACCTGCACGCCGCGCTTGCCCATGCAGAGCTCCATCATCGGCCCGATGAAGTCCTCGGGCACAAGGATCGTCGCGAGCACCATCGGCTCGTGCACGGCCACGAACGGCGACGTCGCGAGCTGGTCCGGGAAGTCGGTCGGGTTCGACACGAGCGTCTCAACTCCAGCGCGGTCAACGACTGCGAAGGGGGCGCACGCGTTCGGGGAATGAGAGCTCTACCTAATGATTGCTAAGGTGTCAGAGAGCAGGGGGACGCACGCTTGTAGGGGACTGAGGGCGCCGTGATGATAACGTCCGAGTTGTACTCGTCCTCGAGCCGCTGCCTGAACACGTCCATATGCAGCGCTGTGAGACCCGCCCGCCTCCGTCGTCAGCCAGCTGCCGGGGCCACGGGAGCTGTCCTTCTCCTGATTTGGGGGCGACGCACTGCCGAGGAAGCCGAGCCGCAGCCCTTGGCCGAGCGCATGCGACGTCTCCCGCTGGACCGTCACCGACCTGTCCGACAGCATCAACTGTTCCACCGCGGGTGCGCGTGTCAGCTGGCTTGCGCACGGCGAAGACGGAGGACCGACGGCGAAAGGGGGGGGGGGGGGGAGGAGGGAAAGGAGAGGCAAGGGACGAACGCGGTGCACGCTCTCCTCGAGCCGAACAAACTCGTTAGCGTCGACTGGGAACACGCCGGCGAACACCTGTCGCCCACCGGCGTCCACGTGGGGCGTCAGCTCTGCCTCTGACTCCGCACTGCCGCGCGCGCGCGCAGGCGAGGAGGGGACGCAAAGAGGGAAGACGAGAGGCGCACCATCGCCTTGGTCGCCTGGAATCCCGGCAGGGGGTCGACGTTCTCGCCCGCCTTGTGGAACGTGTCGCCGACCGTCGCCTCCGACACGGCCTTCATGTTGCACACTGCGCGTTTTCGAGGGCGCAGGGGGCGGGCGTCAGGCTTCTGCGGGCTCTGACCAGCGGGGGAGAAGAGCCCGGTGAGGAAAAGAGGGGAGGGCGAGTGGGGCATGCCGAGGGGGGGGGGGGGGGGGGGGGGGGGGGGGGAGAGGAGGGGGGGGGGGAAGGGGGGGGTAGTGTGGGGCGGGGGGGGAGAGGGAGGGGAGGGGGGGGAGGGGGGGGGGGGAGGGGGGGGGCGGGGGGGGGGGGGGGGGGGGGGGACGCACCGACGAAGCCGACCTGGCCCGCCTGCAGGAAGCCGGTGCTCTCTTCGTCCGGGTGCCGGATGCCGACGTCGAGCACCTCGTACTTCTTGCCCGTGTGCGACGAGGCGATGCGGTCGCCTGCCCCGTCGGGCGCGTGCGCAAGGGGGACGGGACAAGAAAAGGGCAGAAGAAAGAGGGGGAGCGGTGAAGGGAGGAATAGGGGAAAGGTGGGTGGGGGGAGGGTGGAGTGCGTGAAGAGCAGAGGTCAGAACGGCCCGCAATGAAGAACCGGCAAGCGGGAAGAGCCGTTTTGCGCTGGGGGGACGCACCCTTCTTGACGGACCCCTCCTTCACCGCGACGAGGCTCACGACCCCCCTGAACCTATCGTACTCCGAGTCGACAACGAGCCCCCTGAACTTGCCCTGGACGTCGCCCACAGGCGGCGGGATGCAGTCGACGACGGCGCCGAGCACAGCGGGCACGCCCGCGCCCGACTTTGCGCTGATGGAGAGAGTGGCGGACGGCGGAAGGGAGAAGAGGGAGAGCAGCTGGGCGGCGGTCGAACGCGGGGCTGCGTGCGGAAGGTCCGTCTGCGAGGTGAGGCCGGGGGCAAGGGGCAGAATGGTGCGTTAAGCGCTGCGCAGTAGAACAGGAGAGGGAGAAGGGGGGACCTTGTTCATGACGGCGATCAGCTCGAGCCCGTTGTCGACCGCGATCCCGTGCACGCTAATCGTCTGCGCCTGGACGCCCTCTGGCGCCGCCACCGATCATCCCGAGCAGCAGCGGGTCAGCATCGGCCTGAGGATAGACCCCGCTCCCCTCTTGTCTCCGACAGGGGTCGGAAGGGAAAAGCGCGGCGTGCGCAGGTGGAGAAAGGAGGAAAGAGAGGGAAGACCGGGGGGGACGCACGCGTGCAGTCGACCAGCAGCAGCGCACCCTCGCACGCGGCCAGGCTCCGGCTGACCTCGTACGCAAAGTCGACGTGGCCGGGCGTGTCGATCAGGTTGAGCAGGTAGCGCGCGCCGTCGGCCGGGTGCGTGTACACCATCGACACCGTCTGCGCCTTGACGGTGATGCCGCGCTCGCGCTCGACTTTGAGCTGCGCGCCGGAGAGGGCAGGGCGGGCGGAGGAGGGGGGCGGAGTGGCGCAGGTGGGGTGCAGCGGGGTCAGACGCTGTGCGAGGTCGAGAGAGAGACAGATGGGCAGGGCGCACCTTGTCGAGTACTGCGCGAGGGACAGACGAGGTCCCAGCAGAGGGGGAGAGCAGAACGGGTGAGCGCTCGCGCTCGGCTCACGCGCGCCCATCGTTGGGCCTGGCAGGCAGGCAAGCAGGCAGGCGCAGGGGACGCACCCTGCTTGTTGACGGCGCTGCCGCCGCTCGCGATCGTCCCCGTCAGCTCGAGCAGCCTGTCGCTCAGCGTGCTCTTGCCGTGCTGCCGCCGTCGCGCCGCCCTCGGCCGGGGGGGTCAGCAGGCGAGGAGGGAGAAAGAGGGCGAGTGCAGGAGGGGAAGAAGTGCAGGGAAGACGCACGTCGATGTGGGCGATCACGCTGAAGTTGCGGATCCGGTCGGGCGGGAAGTCGGCCATGTCGAGCGACGACCGGGCGGGCGGCGCGGCGGGGCGGGGTGAGCAGGCGAAGGCGCGGCGGGCGAGGGCGGGCGGGGCGGCGCGTGCGCGACGGACTGAGGCCAAGAGGGATCCGTCGTCAGCAATGGAGGCAGCCGCGGGGCGGGGGGGAGAGGCGACGGACGGAGGGGCAGGCCGAGCATGGCGGCGGGCGGGAGGGGAGGTCGCCGTCGGAGGTTGGGAATGATCAACACAAGCTATATTATTCCGTACATCAAGCAACACAATCGACCGATTATAATATATAAACAGCGCCTCTGATCCTCATGATCACTACCACCTTGCCCTCCATCCGCGTCTTCTGTTCGTCAAGAGGCACATTCGAATCCTGGCGAGGTCAGGTGCAAGACAAGTCTTTCCCCGAGCCGAAAAGAGCTTCCGATCTGAAAGGCCGTTCGTAAATGCGCGTGAGCTCAAGGCAGAGGTCGCATGCGCAGCTCAGCCCGGCTCATTTATAATGAATCCCTGATCAGTGCACATGTAACTACCGACCATTGAAGAACATTGTATACTGACACGAAGGTCCCTTTCTGCAAGCATACTATTGCGCATGAGCGTACTCTCAATTCCCCGGACTGGCCATGCTTGTTTGCAGGTGCAGGGGATGCTTCTAAGGGTATGTGGCTGTACAGAGGATGCTTGTAGACAGGTGTGACTGGACTTACCGGATCGCTCCCATGGCCATAAGCTAAGGGCCTGCTGCGCGCCGTCCGCCCTCCAGCCGCGACCAGCCGCCTCCATCGACCGTCCGTCCGTCCGTCAGCATCCCAGCTGCCGGCCTCCCCGCCCCGCCCCCGGTCCTCCTGCCTGGTCGTGCTGACCCCGCTGCTGCCTCGTCCCCGTCCGGTCGCCAGGACCTCACGCTTCGGGGTGGGACCGACCGGCGCAACGAGCCCATCACCAGCCTCCTTCCTCCCTTCCGCCCCTTCCACGGCCGGTTCTCTGTCCTTCTCCATAGGCCATCTGTTCAGCGCCATCGTTCTCGGGCAGCCTGCCGCGCTCGAGCATCCCTCTCGGAGGCAGCGTCGCCTCTGCGCCCGCGCTCATGGCCGCCGCCCCGGCGCTCGCCGCCTCGCACGAGGCGCACCCACCGGCCGCTTCCAGCCCGATCCTCGACGGCCAGGACCCGCCGCCGCTTGCGCCCTTTCCCTCGCTCCCGTCAGCCTCCTCGTCGTCGACCTCCCCCCTCTCCTCCCCTCTGACGACCCCGGCCGCCGCCGCCGAGTCCCAGCCCTCGCCGGCGTCCAGCACGGCGTCCTCCATGCGCGCCCGCGCCCGCGCCGCCGCGTTCGGCCTGTCGGCGCCGCTAATCGCGCTCCCGCGGGCGGCGGCGTCCGCGAGCGCCGCCGCCGATGAGGAGGACAGGAGGGCAGTCGAGCGGCATCTGCGGAAAAAGCGGCGGGGCAGGGCGCGGCTGTTTGCGCCCGAGTGGGGGAAGCCGCCGGCGAAGGAGAAGAGAAGGGGCTCGGAGGGAGGGCCGCCGGTGGGCGAGGGCGACAGGGCCGAGCCTGCTAGGTCACTGCTACACAGGAGAGGGTCCAAGGCGTCTCTTTTGCCAGCCTCTCCGCGGACCAACAGCGCCCCCCTCCGGTCGCTCTCCATCGCCCCGCCGCCGTCGCTTCCGCCACCGCCCCCGCCCCCGCCCGCCGCCGACCCGACCGCCTCCCCCACTTCCGCCGCCGCCTTCGCCCCAACGCACCCAACGCAGCTTCTCCGGCGTCCGCGCCGCCGGTCGACGCTCACAGCGGCGGCCGACATCCCGTGGACGCCGCCGCTGTCGCCGCTCACGCCGGCCGGCGAAGAGCACTCGAAGGTCGGCCTCAAGGTCCGGCGGGCGCTGAGCCTGCTCGCGCACGGCGACGGGCATCAGCATCACGTCGACCCGGCGGACCCGCGCGCGGGAACAGGACCTGCCCCGGACGGCTTGTCGCGGCGTGAGTCCAAGCGGCGCGAGAAGGTGGAGTCGTCCGCGTCCGCCGCCCGGTCTGCTGCGTTCGCCGCTTCCAGCGGCGGCGACGGCGAGGGCTCTGACGGCGCGTTCTTCCAGCAGCACCAGCAACCGGCGGGCGGCGTTCAGCTGCGCGAGGTGCCGCACGATTCGCCGCGCGACGCGTACTATGGCCGGCGCGAGTCGCTCCTGCGTAGCTTGCGCGCGCTGTCGACCGGGCCGTTCCGCGCTGGGTCGCAGTCGGGCGTGCGCGCGCTAGCCGGGGAGACGATCGGGGAGGAGGAGGAGGCAGACGAGGGCGAGGGCGAGGACGACAACGACTCCGCCGTCGGCGGGGCGGAGTTAGGAAGGCTCGACTCACGCCACACGCATAGGTCAACACGCTCTGCCGGCGCGTCGTCCAGCGCCGGCGGCGGGCCTGCCGACGGCAACAGCAACAAGCTCTCGCGTCTGCTTACGCCCGCAGCGGCCGACGGCGCGAGCCCGCGCTGGACGGGCCGGTCGCTCAACCCGTTCGTCAACCCTTCGCCCGCCAGGAGCACAGGGGGGGCGCCGGCGGCGGGCAGCGCTGGACGGCCGCCGTTGGCCAGCGCGTCGCCGCGCCCGAACTTGCGGGTGATGGCTGCTCCGGCCGAAGCAACAGCGGGCGGGTCTTTCTCGCCTGCTGCGTCGAGGGACAGCGGGCAGGCTCCCGTGCCCGAGCGCCTGGCGATGACCGCGCTCGGGCCAACGTCCTCGTCCTTCTCGTTTAAGCGCGCGGGCAGGTCGACGTCTCCCTCCTCGCCTACGCAGCCGGCGCACTCGAGGGCGCGCGCGCCGGACGACCCCCAACAGCAGTCGACGCTCGTCTTACCCCCGATCCACTTGTCCACGCCCTCGCCCGAGCGTGCCGACTTCGCTTCGTCCTTCTTCGCGGACGAGGCCGGCGGCGGAGGAGGCGGCTGGTGTGCGTCCCAAGAGACAGCAGCGCCGGGCCAGACGTTCCCGCACGAGCTGCGCGCGCCGTCGCCGCCGAACGGGAGGAGGGCTCACTCGCCCTCGCCTTCGCTTGACTCGCTGCTCGCTCCCCCGCCATCCACCATCAGCGCGATGCAGCCCGCGATGGGCACCAGCCTCGGCGCGGGCTCGGGATCGAGCGCGGAGCGGCGGCGGCGGCTGCTGCGGCCGCTGAACACGTCCAGCTCGTCCGCGGCGCCGCTGCTCGGGCCGACGGCGACCCCGCGGATCTCCGACGAGCTCGAGAACGACCGCTCTGTTGGATCTGACGGCGACGGCAACGGCGCGGCCGTCTCGCGCGCGCTGCAAGCGGCGCACCAGGCGCGGCTCGCCGCGTCCGTCCGGTCCGGCCTGTCCTCCCGCGCGCCGCTCGTGAATGCGGGTGCGAGCTCGGTGCAGCGGTCTGAGACGGGGCGGTTGGCCGGTGCGGAGACGGAAGAGGAGGAGGGGGGAAAGCAGGGGCAGGTCGTCTGGGAGCGGCTGTGGGAGAACCAGCGGGGGTGCGTCCCCCCCCCCCCCCCCTCCCGTCGTTTCCCCTTTTTCCTCACCCGCTGACTCCTCCCTTTTCCCCTTTCGCTCCCCCTTTATCTCCTGCTTCCTCCTTTGCTCTCTGGATGCGACCGGCCAGGATCCTCTTCTTCGGCACACCAAGGTTCTCGCCCAGGCTGCTGCTGCCGAACGAGCCTGGGAACTTCACGCGGCCGGGGACGACGAAGGCGGGCTGCCGGACGCCTTACAACCTGCGCAACTACCAGGTGCGATTACCCTTTTCGCTTTTGGTGCTGCTCGCACGCGGGCGCGCTGGAAGGTGCTGACTGGACGCATCGGATACAACGTACCAGCTTCCGGACGGGACTTGGGAATGGGCGAGCGAGTGGATGGTCAACATGCGCCGCGACGGCGAGACGGACGAGAAGGGCTGTGCGTTCCGCCTTTTCTGTCCTTTCGCTTTCTGGCTCCTCTTCTTGCGCGATCGGCAGAGGCTGATCAAGGTTGGCCGCACCTCGATCGGGTTTGGGGGGACAGGGGAGTACAACTCGTGGTTCAAGGTGCACGGGTGGCACGCCGTCCTGCCGTGGCACGGCTACCAGGGCTGGGTGCGCCGGCGCGAGTGGTTCGTCTTCTCTCGCTGTCCTCCCCTCGCCGGGGTTTTGCAGCGCTGACGGGAGTGGGGGCGGGGCAGGATTCGGCTGCGCGTGCTCAGGCCGAGGGACTTCTCGGCGACCACGGAGGCGGGCGCGACGTCGCGCGCCGGCCTCTCGCGGACGAACACGCCCCTCTCACCGCTCGCCTCGCGCCTCGGCGAGCTCACCGACTCCGCCGTGTCCTCGGACGACGACGACAGCGACGGCGACGGCAACGGCGGCGGCGACGCGCGGTCCGACGTCTCTGCCCCGTTCATGCACGCAGCGACGCTCCAGC
Organism: Cystofilobasidium ferigula; assembly: GCA_014825675.1. Taxonomy (NCBI): domain Eukaryota; kingdom Fungi; phylum Basidiomycota; class Tremellomycetes; order Cystofilobasidiales; family Cystofilobasidiaceae; genus Cystofilobasidium; species Cystofilobasidium ferigula. Next base: position 50,989 of record MVAM01000070.1, on the reverse strand, counting down.
GGTGGCACTACGAGCCGCTTACGCTGGACGAGGCGTGCGCGCTTCTCAACAAGCTCACGTGGGACGCGGAGCGGCTGCGGATGTGGAGGGCGTGGCTGGGCGAGGGGGAGGACGGGGTGCTGGGGCTGAGGGGGCTTGTTGAGGATCATGTAAGTTCCTCTTACCCCTCGTCCTTCCTTTCGGCCTTCCCTTTCCAGCCTTTCGTCTCCTTCTTCCTTGCGTGCGACGCCCTTTTGAAAAGCGCTGACCCCAAGGAACCCGGGTCGGGGTGCACCGCGACCGCCCCAGTTCGCCCAGCTCGCAGCGACGTTCTCGACGCCCGTCTCGCGCCTGCGCCTGCAGGACCTGCTGCGCGAGCAGCACCCGACCTGGCGCTTCACGCCGCCGAGCTGGTAGGGCCGTTTTCGTGCCCGCTGGACGGCCTTTGGCTCGCTCTTGCATCGGCCCATTTCGTCCGTTCTCGACGCATGTATGCGCATCGCCTGGACCCGCCCTTCCCCTCCTTGTATCTATCCAGCTCTCGCCGCGCTGCCGCTGCCATCTTACCCCTGATGCACATTTCTCCACCTGCCCACGGACTATCTCAAAGGGTTCATGTATGCAGCGCCAACTTGCGTCAAGCAGCGACGATCGCGAGCCCTTGTGGCGGGCTGCCGCTCGCTCGTCGTGAATGACTCGCGCATGCTCAGCTCGCTTCCGCTCGAACCGCAAAGCGAGCCGACCGTCATGTCTAGAGCGAACCCTAACCACCTGGACCGATGAATCGCCGTCTCACTCGTCGTCCTCCCACTCCTCGCCGGCGGCGAGCCCGAGCTCCTTGACGCTCGACAGCGTGACGAGCAGCCGATGGCTGGGGTCAAGCTGCTCGAGAGCGCGCGCCATCTGGTTGAGGGCGACCGACTCCTCGCGCTCCAGCTGCAGCCGGGCGGAGCATCGATCGGCGGGAGCGTCAAGCGTCAGATCGGGCGGGAACGCGGCAGAGGGGAGAGAGGGGGGAGGTTCAAAAGTGGAGCGGGGGGGGGGGGGAAGGGGTCAGTTGAAAACGCACCTCGAGCGCCTCCTCCCGGTCCTCCTCGTCCCACTCCTCGACCCGCTCGCCCCGCAGCCGCCGGCGGTCCGCGACGTCCGCCACCTGCGTCTCGCACGCCTTCTCGAGCGCCGCGCGGGCGGGCGGGGGGAAGTTTTCGGGGCCGAGCACGCGGATGCCTGTTGGTGCATGGGGAGGGAGGGGGGGTTCAGGTGTAGATGGGTAGAAAAACGTCAGTTCTGGACGCCCTAGCACGGTGTCAGAGCCGCGAAAGGCGCGTCAGAGGGACGTACAGTCGGACACGGATTTCCTGCGCGCCCGCGACGCAGTGGTGCAAGGAGAGGAAAGAGGGTCAGTGCGCTGAGCCGGCTGAATAGCGGGACACACCAGCGGCGACGACGGCGTCAGAGGAGTGAGCGAGAGTGGAAGGGGGTGCTCACAGGAAGTACTGCGTCGTGAAAGACAAATAACGCCGGTTAGCTTTCGTCCGACTCGGTCCTACTCCTCGGAGCGGTCCTCTCCTCTCCCAAGACACGCCCAGAGCGAGTGTGATCAGACAAGAAGGACGCACCGAGAGGATCGCCGCGTCGGCCTCGGCGGCGAGCGCCGTCAGCAGCTTGTCGAAGACCTCGGTCACGAGCCCTTCCGTGACCATGCCGTTGTCCTTGGCCGTCTTCATCAGGATCGGGATGATGCTTTCGTCGCGCCGTCCTTGCGGGTCAGCTGTCTGCTTGTGGAGACCTAAGAGAGGGAGGAGGGGGACGCACATGGACGCGGACTCGCGCACCGAGTCGTCAAAGAAGAACGACAGGTTCTTGAGCGACAGCCGAAGCGTCTCCTCCATGTAGGGCGTGAACAGGGCGCCGAGGACTGCGACAGAGAACGCCAAGCGAGTCAGTGTGCGAGGGGCACATGAAAGCGGCGTCACACGACGCACTCGAGGTGTACGTGACGAGCAGGTGGAACGCGTTGGCCGTCTGCTCGATGGACGATGTCTTGATGCCGACGTTCTGCGCGCAAACGAAGGATGTTACGTTAGATCAGAAGGCTGCCTGGCAGCCACAACGGGACCGATCAAAGACATACCGCGCCGCCGATGTCGACAATGTTGTCCCAGCCCGCGCCGTTCGGTCCCTCCTCCTCGTCGTCTGCATTCGAAGCGCGCACGTCAGCCCGCGCCCCTTCCCCGCACCCGTCAGGGAGGACTCACCATCAACAAACGAGACGTCCGGCGTGAGCGACGCCGACTTGAGCAGGTCGGGCATGACGATCGGCAGGTACGGCGCAAAGTCCTGCTGGAGCGCCTCGCAGATCTTGCCCCAGGCTGTTTGTGTACGCGCCGCATGCGACCGGGTCAGTGCTGGGCGCCAACGAGGAGCGGAAGGGGGGCGCACAGTTGAGGAGGTACGGGATCTGAGGGTCATCGTCGCCGATGATACCGTCTGCGGAGCGAAGCAGAGGGATGAGCAGGGGCGCGCACGGATACGACAGAGGGAAGGAGGAGGACGCACTCTGCATGCGAAGCATGAGCTCGGCGAGCCGGATGGCGTCTGCGCGGAACATCTCGGTTCCGACGGCGAGGCCTGAGAGCCAAGAGGGAGCAAGAGGTAAGTACGATGGGCGACGAGGATCGCGGACGTTCGGACGCACCCATCAGGCCGCAGCATTCGAGCACCTTGGCCTTCATCAGCCGCTTGCGGCGCTCCTCGACGCCGAGCGTCCCCTCCCCGTCTGGGCCAGGGACGACCGCTTCCCCGACTCCGCGGTCGAGCACACCCACAAGCACGGGCATGAGCTCCCCGTAGAACCTGCCGAACTCCGCGCCGGCGGCGTTCGCGACGGTCGCGAGCGACGTCACCACCTGCGCCTTGACGCCCTCCTGCGCGCCGTCGGCCTGCAGCAGCCCGACGAGCGCCTGCACGACGCTTTCCAGGTACGCCCCGCCGAGGCCGGACGAGTTGCTCAGCCCGTCGCAGAGGTTGACGAGCGCGCGCGCGGCGTGCGCCTGGACGCGCGGGACGGGGTGAGCAAGGGTGTGCAGGAGAATGGGGAGGACCTGGTCGATGTGCATCTGCGGGAGCACGTCCTGCACAACCATACGAGACAAGCTTGTCAGCGACCCCCACTTCAGATTGGACGGGAGACCGCCGCCCGCGCGTACCTCGAAGTCGGTGCACAACTGTCCAAGGCAGTGGACGAGCGCATAGCGCACGCGCGGGTGCTCGTCTTGTGCGAGCGTGGAGATGAGCGACAGCACGAGCCCGAGCTGGGGCTCCATCTCCTTCGCGACTCCTTCTGCGATGCTGGCGATGGCCCTGAGAGAGGAAGGTTGCGCATGCGGTTCGTCAGACGCGCAGGGCCGAGCGAGGGTCGGAGAAAGGAAGGAACGCACATGAGCCCGGCGTACTTGCCCTTCCAGCTCTCGCCCTCGAGCAAGCTCTTGACGTCCGGCCACACCTCGGGCAGGACCGTCTTCCCCCCGAGACCCTGGGCGAGCCGGTCGAGCCCCTCTTCGCCGAACCGGGACCACTCTTCCTCCTCCTCCTCGGCGTCCTCCTCGTCCTCCCATGCGTCCCTCCCGACCCAGTCCTCCAAGTCGTCGCTTAGTCGCGCGATGAGCTCGAGGCAGAGCCTCGCCGCGCTTTTGATGAACGACTCGCCGCTGGGGAGGACGAGGCGGCGCAGCGGTGCAGGCTTGGTGTCCGCGAGCTCGAGCACGATCTCGAGCGCCGCCTGCGCAGGGCCGTCGAGGTCGATCGCGAGTTCGTCGAGCTCGGCGGGGGTGGAGAGCGGAGGCGGGTGGGAGACGGAGAGGAGGAAGGGGAGGAAGGTCGACAGGTGCGGCTTGAACAGGTCCGGGTAGGACGACGAGAGCGTCGTCAAGTTCTGCAGCGCGACGCACTGCGCCGCCGGCTCGAGCGACGGGAGGACCTGCAGATATCGTAGCATAAAGAGCTGGGGATGAGTATGTGCTCTCGGGGCACAAGCGCAGGGGCCAGGGGGGAAAACCCACGTTGAGCATGGTTGCGACGAACTCGGCGCTCGAGTTGCGCACCTGCGAGCTTGCATCGCAGATGAACGAGATGGCGCCCTTGAACGCGGCGATGCGCACCTCGACGCTCTGCGGGTCCTGGAGCGCGGTGGCGAAGACGCCTTGCGGGGCGATGGCACGGTCAAAGCGCGTTAGCGGACTGCGCGCTGCTGGAGGGGGGAGAACGCACCCTTGACGCCGTTCGCGTCCTCCTCCTTGACGAGCGCCGGGCAGTCCTCCCACACGCGCATCACCGTCTCGCGCACGTCCGCCCTCGGGTCCCTCGTCATGCCGAGCAGCACCGGGCCGAGCTCGGCCCAGAGGTGCTTCTCGTCGAGCGCGGCCTGCGCGAGGCCGGCGACGGCGATCGCGAGCTTCTGCCTCACCGCGCTGTCGGCCTCCGCGGGGAGCGCAGCGAGGAGCGGCGCGCGCACAGCCGCGAGGTGAGGCGTCGAGAGCGCGTTGATGAGGGTCGCGCTCTTGGACCCGAGCGAGGCGGGCGGCGACTTGAGCGAGAGCGTCCGGAGCAGGACGAGCGCGAAGCTGCGGACGTTGGCGTCGGAGGAGGTCGTGCCGAGCTGGGCGAGGGCGGCGAGCACGCCTGCGGGCGACTGCTCGATGGCCTGGTTGAGGGCCTCCTCGGCGCTGAGAGGCAGCAGGGGGGAGGCAAAGGTGCATTCAGCCCGCTGCGGCTTGCTGCCGGTCTAGTCGCGGGCGGAGTTGAGCGCGCCGGAGAGCAGGAGGGGAGGGTTCACGCACCGGGAGCGATGAGCGTTGTCGGTCGAGGTGAGGCCTGCGAGGATCTGCTGGAGCGCCGAGAGGTCCGACATGGCGGATGCGAACGAGGGTCAGGCGGCGGCGGCTGCTGCTGCAGGGGGAGGGGGAGGAAGGAACACCAGCGCTCTCCCGTCCGAAAAATATCCATCCATCCATCCGCAGCGACGACGACGACGACGACGGGGGGTGGGACATGCATGCCCTCGTCGGGCTCGCTTGCGGCGCGACACAGGCAGTTCACACCGGACCGGCCCTGTCGGTCTCAACGTGCCGCCTAGCCTTGCTGGCCAGCTGACCATCTCCGAGCTCTTCGCCCCGTCACTCAGCTGCAGGCCGCGCGATCAGCTGCGCGCCGCCTGGCTATAGACAACGACCACCGCCCACGCTTGCAGCCCGACCCCCTGCTCACCAGCGCTTGTCCGCATCTCCCGGACTGCCAGCACCTTGGCCGAGCCAGCCGACGGCCGCGACATGCCGCCCCCAGGAGGAGGCAAGGCGGACCAGCGGTCGCTCGTCGCCCCGCCTAGCTTCGTCGTTTCGTCGTCCCCCTCCGCGCCGAGGGCGGTCGCATCGCAGCATGCCTCGAGCTCCTCGTCGAAGCCCAAGCACCCCTCGGGGACCACGGCACGGAGGAAGGGCAACCTGCCGCCCGTGCCGCTGCGGTCTGCTGGGCTCGCAGCGGACCGACCGGCTGCAAAGAAGCCGCGCATGACGAGTGGGACCGCTCTGCACCTCCCTGACCTGCCCGACGTCAAGCCCTCGTCCGCAGCGCTCGACTCCCCCACCGTCAGAGCCAAACGGCCGCTCACGGCCGCTCTGTCCCTGATGGACACCGCCTCTCCGCGATCCGCCACGCCTACCGCCCCCTCCAGACCCACCTACGCGCTCAACTCCTTCCGCCCCCCGCAACTCCCCGCCGCCGCCGCCGTCCAGACGCCCTCAAAGCCCCAGGTCAAGGCTGGGCTCACGCGCACGCTTCTCGGTGGCCTCCCGGCCGTCCGTGCGCTCGCGGGCGAGGACGATGGACGGCCGCCTCCTGCTCCGGCGAGCGGCGTGATGCGCGCAGGCGCAGCGGGGGAAGGCGTGAAGCTGGAGGATGCGCTGAGGGGGGTCAGCCCGCGTAAGCCACGGCGGGGCGGGTGCGTCCTGACTCCCTCCCGTCTCTCCTCGTGCCGCAGCGCTCTCTGACCCGCTGGCGACTTGCCAGCAGCGCGCGCGGCAACCTCCAGACGACCGCCGCCCTGCTCCTCGCCTCGCACGCGGCCGGGCTCAAGAGGTTCTACGCCGCCCTGCGCGCCCGGCACGCGGCGCTCCCACGGGCGGATGTCGAGCTGCGCATCCTTGCGGTGCGCGAGGGGCGAGAGGGGGGATCGCCTAGCGCGCCGCCGGCGGGCGTGAGGGGCGCGGGCTTGCCGTTCAAGAAGGCGGCGCTGCCGGTCAAGCGTGTGCCTCTCCTGTGCGCCGTCCTTGCCGGCCCTAGCCGCGCCGGCGACGCCGCTGAGGGTGACGGAGCGGCGGAGGAGGAGGAGGAAGGAGGACCAGGGGCAAAGGTCCATGTCCTCCTCCACCTCGACCAGGACTCGACCTCCCTCCCGCCGTCCCTCTCGCGCTGGGCCCACCCGCAAGCCGGCCAGCGCGTGCTCGGCTGGAAGCCGTGGGTCGAGCTCGGCTCTGTCCCTCCGGAGGACGGCGCGGAGGGGGAGCGACTGCGCGTTCTAGGGCTCGAGCGGTTCGTCGTCCTTGAGCCGTAGGATCTCAAGAGGTAGGGGAAAGGATGGTGGGACTGTAGCCTTAGCCCGATTCATGTTGTCTTTCAGAACGAAAGAGGCATGGTAGAACGCCAGCCGAAGGGTGCAAGAGGGAGCGGGCGAGAGTAAACCGAAAGTATGTGAACAAGCAGTGCAAGAGGATCCTCTTCCCCCTCCGGAAGGGGAAGGGGAGTATGCAGTTTGCCGCCTGGGAGGCGGCGAGCGTTCGAGAGGGGCAGAAGAGGGGGTACAAGGCAGGCTGGAAAAAAAAGAGGCGTTCTCGCAAGCGGAAGAGGAGCGAAAGAGAGTCCAAGAGGACCAAAGGATGCGTAGGAGGTAGAAAGACACATGAGGGAGGAGGGAAGCATGCTCGCCAGCCGGACCGCTGACGTTTTCTCGCACAAGGTAGAGAATGAAGGAACCCAGAGGGCGGACGTTGCCGTCACGATCCGCCCGCTCCCCTACCGTCTGTCGTCGTCGGCCAAACCCGTCGCCCGCGCTCCGCCAGCACTGGGTAGAAAGGAAGCTGCGGGCCGCCCTCCTCCTGCTGCGTGCCCACTGCCGTCTTGGAAAGGGAGAAGGGGCCGCTCGAGGGAGGGGGGAGCGGAATACTCCTCTGAGGCCGGTGGTGCGCCTCGAGCGCGGGACCAAGAGGGGGGGTTGTCCACGTACGGCTGCGCGGGGGCTCTTGCGTGACCTGCGCCGAGAGGGACGGCGCGCGCGCGAAGGAGGTGGTGGAAGCGTGCGGCCAGGCGGCCGAGCTCAACACCCCACGCTGCTCGAGCCCGCACGCAGGGGCAGGCGCCCATGCGCCTCGCTCAGGGTCGAGCGCAAGCCCCGCGAGGTACTCGACGTCCTCGCCCGTCAAGCTCCCGCCGTCGTCGGTCCCGACCGTGCCTACGCTCCAGTGCGATGCCGCCGACGCACTGTCGCTGCCGCTGGACGCGCTCGAGCTGCGCGAGCGCGGCTGCCAGTAGCTGTCCGGCACGGTCAGGGGGGAGTCGAACGACGGCGCACGGCGGACGCTTGCACCCGCGGAAGGTTTGAGGAGGAACGATGCGGCGTCGGTGGAGATCCCAAGAGAGCACGCGCGGCCGAGCGGCGGACAGACGGGGAGGACAGCGGCCGGCGGGGTCGGGGGCGTGATAGGCGGCATCGTCGTCGTGCGCGAGAACGCATCTGGCGGCGGTAGTGCGCCCCCGCGCTGTGCCTGGCCGAGGGCCCCGAACCCGCGGTTCATTGGTGTCCGCTGAGGGTCGAGCGCCGACGCCTCCCCCTCGAGCCACGAGGCGAGCGGCGCGTGTGCAGGTTGTACACGCCGAGGAGGCTGGTCGTACGCGCTGTCCATGCCGTTGCCGACGGCATCGTCGACAAACAGGTCCGACGGGAGCAGCCCAGTGGGCATTGGCGTCGCTAGCGCGCTAGGTGAGGGCGGGCTGCCCGGGTCGAGCGACCCTAGCCGGGCGTGCGCGTGCTGCTCGAGCACGGCCGGCAAGCCGCCATACGGCGGAATCGTGTGGTGCCTGGAGGGCGGGGGCGGATGTACTGGAGGGATGATGAGCGGTGAGAGCGGCTGGGAGAAGGACGAGTGTGAGAGCGTCGGCCTTGGCGGAGGCGGGTAGGGCGTGTTCCTCCGCTCACGTTGCGCGCCCCATCCTTCGTCCTCGCTCTCGCCCAGCAAATGCTCCGGCATCTTCCAGCCCCGCTTCACGAAGCCCTCCTTCGAGAGCCCCCCCTCACCGCCCCTTATGCGCTCGCGCTCGCGCAGGCCGAGTTCTTGCGGGGAAGGATGCGGGAGCTGGCCGTCGCGCACGCGCAGGGCGCGGATGACGATCGCCGCCATGGAATGCGAGAGCTCGGGGGTGACGGACGCGTGGATCTGCGCGCGTGGGAAGAAGGGGGGAGGGGGGGGGGGGGGAGAAGGTCAACGAGTGCGTGGAGAAGCCTGATAAGACGCAAAGTCGAACCGACCGTCGTGCGGACAAAGTTCGTCAGCTGCGCAGCCCTGCGAGCTCACTCAATGACGGGTCAGTAGGTGGCCAAGCGTCAGAATCGATCAGACGACTTGCCCTCCAGTGAAGTCGCCCGCGCCGCTCTCCTCTGCGGTCGGGCGCGCGTCTGTCGTGCCCAAGCGGACGTAGCGGTTCGGCTCTCTGTGCGCAGAAGCGCTCGACTTTAGTCGGTGTCAGGGCCTCTCCTGGCGAAGATCAGCGACGGACCTGAGCCGGAACTCCTTGGCGCACTGAGCAGGAGGGAGAAGATGCGGTCAGGGGAGTTGGGCCAGAGGTAAAGAGAAGACAGTCACGCACGCCCTTCATAATTCCGAGCTCGATGACGATCCCGCCCGCCCTCAGCCGCTCCTCCATCTCCTTCTCCGTTTTCCCCTCCCGGCTCGGGGCGGTTACCCTTCCCTCCGATTTCTGGGTCGATGAGCCCGACTCCTCGCTCGACGCCGCGCTACCCGCGCCGGAGCTGGTGGGAGGCGAGAGAACACGGAGCGACGTGATGTACGAGAGGGGGACGAGCATCTCGTGTTGACTGTCGTCCATCAGCAGGCAGATGCTCGGCGGGCTTCTCGTTCTCAATCGGAACTGCGAAAGCACCGGAGATCAGTGCGATGAAGGGGGGTGATGAAGGCTGAGGAGTGTCGGCGTTCGACGCACTTTCAGAGCGCCGCGCTCATCGCCCGCCTGCCAGAGCATGGGCTTCTCGAGCGGGCGTCTGCCGTCGGGCTGGTCGTATAGCGCAAGGTGCTGCAGGTGCTACAACAGTGCACAGCCTCAGCACTGCCCGTCAGCCGACCGCGTTTGGAAGGATGGGAGGCAGGCGGGACGCACGAGGTCGAAGACGACCTTGTGCCGCGGCTGGGTGCGCGAGCCGCTGCTGCTACCGCTGGACGAGGGTGGGGCGAGGACCGCCCCCGGGGGCATAGAAGCGGCCGGAGGAGGGAGCGCTGAAACGGTCGGGCGGCCGGGCGGGATGGCCTGTCGGACACCTGCAGAGGGCAGGCCGGGGAAGCTCGACATTGCAGCGAGCACGTACTGCGCCCTGGGGGGGCTGCTGCGCGGATGGGCAGGACAAGGGGCAAGAATTCGAGCGCCTCAGCTGGAGGCCGTGCCAAGAAAGGTCGCAGGCGCGGGGTGAAGGGGTGGCCGTCAAGCGCTGTGGCGGTTGGCCCACCCTCAGCGGCAGGAGCAGGAGGAGGAGATCAGGTGCGGGTGACTACGGCGACCGGCGGCGTCTGCAGCGTCGTCGTCGTGCCTGTCAGGCCACCCGGATCCAACCCCACCTGCCAGCAACGACGACCGGCGAGACGACGACGACGACGAGGCCGACCGCAGGCTGGCCCTCCTGCCCCTTCCGCACGAGTGACGTGCGGCGAGGGGCAGGCAGCCAAGCAGGGGCTGCAGAGGTGAGCGACTCCTGCTGCAAGTACCGTCGCGGGCGCCTGCCTCTACGCGCGAAGGCCCGAGGGCGACAGCTCTTCTTCCCATCGTCGTCGATGCTGATGGGCTGATGTCCGCTGATGTCCGCCTCTTGTCGTCGTTGTCGTCGTCTGCAAGTGGAGGAGGGATCAGCATCAACATTTCTCGCTACCTTTTGTCGGGTCGGCCGCCAGACCCGTCGGCGCCAATGAGATCTCCTGCGTCGGCTACGACGGCTTCCGGCGACGCTCTCTCCTCTCCCTCTCCTCTCGCACTTCGACACCCCTTCCTCCTGGCTGGCTCAGGTACACGCCCGTGTCGATCGGCTACCCAGGTGCGCTCTCGTACGAACGGCTGAAGGGGGGCGAGCACGCGCTAACGATCGTGAAACCGTGCTTGGCAGCGTCGCAGATCCATCCTGCAGGTCGCTGGCGCTCTCCTCCGTCCCACCCTCCTCGCTCGCTCTCTTGGACTGCCTCTCTGCGTCGACCAGGCTCGTGCTCGACGTTCCCCGCCTGCCTCAGCTCGTCCTTGTCGCGTCGGCCCATCCACCTGGCCCGGCTGTTCAGCAGGATGCTGCGCCTCCCCCTTTCCCTCACCTCTCTTCTCGTCGCCGCTCTCCTGCCTGCTTCGCATGCCCTCAACTGGACGTCCACGCGTGAGCGGCCCGCCTTCTCCGACCCGAACGGTGAGAAGGTGCGGGGTGTCAACCTCGGCGGCTGGGTGCGTCCCTCTTTCTTCTCGCTCTGCTCGCCCGCCTCGCCTTGGCGCTGAAACCGTGCGCACCCCTTACTTGCGCCAGTTCGTCCTTGAGAACTGGATGCAAAGCTCGCTCTTCGCCGTCCCGCCGCTCGATCAGTCGTTCATAGCGGATGAGTGGAATTACTGCGCGGCGCTCGGTAAGGACGAGTGCAGCGCGCGGCTCGAGGAACACTTCAAGACTTACATCACCGAGAACGACTTTCGCGAGATCGCCCAGCGCGGGCTCAACACTGTCCGCATACCGTTCCCATACTGGGCCCTGGTTGAGCTCGAGGAGTGGGAGCCGTACGTCAACGCCAGCCAGATGGGTGCGTCTCCAATCCTCGCTCTGTCCCGCTGCGCAAAGTGCCGTCCTCTGACCCGTTAGAGTTGAACGTCGCCTGCGTTGCAGACTACCTGCACGACGGCCTCCGCTGGGCCAAGAAGTACGGCCTGGACGTCATGATCGACCTCCACTCTGTCCCCGGCTCGCAGAACGGGTATGACAACAGCGGGCTGAAGGGCGACGTCGCCTGGTGCAGCAACACGACCAACATCGACCGCAGCGTCGACGCTGTCAGCCGGCTTACGCGCGCCGTCACGCAGCCTGCGTTCGACGGCGTGGTCAAAGCAATCGAGGTGCTGAACGAACCCGCCCTCGACAGCATGCTCCCCGGCGGGTGCCCGTTCGACACGCTCGCGGACTACTACGTGCGTGCGCGCAACGCCGTCCGCGCGGAGGAGCACGTCCTCGACGGCGCGCAGCCGCTCATGGTCGTCATTCACGACGCGTTCCAGCCGGTTGGCAACTGGGAGTACTTCTTCAGCGAGCCGGGGCTCGGCGGCGACTGGCACGACTCGTTCGGGCTTGACACGCATATTTACCAGGCCTTCGTGCGTGCCCTTTCAGTCGTCCTCGGGAGGATGAGAGATGCTTACAGTCCCTAATCGCGTGACAGGGCGACTACCCCTCGTTCTCGCACGAGCAGCACCTCGACCAGCCCTGCACGCGCACGCAGGAGCTCGCGCGGGCGAACGCAAACTGGACGACGCTCGTCGGCGAGTTTTCGCTCGGGACGCAGACGTACTGCGTCGCGTACGAGGACTGCGTCGGCGTGCCCATGTCGGACAACCTCGACGACCTGATCTCGCCCGACCAGGCAGCATTCACCAATCACTTTTGGGAGGCACAACGGGCGGTGTACGAGCAGGCGGGTGGATGGGTGTTCTGGAGCTGGAAGACGGACGCGGCGCCGACGTGGAGCTTCCAGCAGGGCATGCGCCAGGGCTGGATCCCGGAGAACATGACCAACAGCTTGTGTGTGCTGCTCTCCGTTCTGCTCCCCTAGCCGTCGGGCATGAAGCTGACAGTTGGCGCCCGCATGCAGGTACAGCTTCGACCCGTCCGCCACGGAACACTGCTCGACGCTCAAGGACGACTCCACCGACCTCTCCTTCCCCACGGAGTACGTCGGCAACTCGACTTTACTCGCCAACGCGACGCTCGCAATCGACCGCCAGACGTCGTCCAACACGACCGCCTCGCCCGGCGCGGACAGCGGGACGGCGTCTACCGAGAGCGACATGGACCGGCTGCCCGTGCGCGGAATCGGGGAGAGCTCGAGTGAGACGTCGGGTGCCATCCCCTCCGCCGGCGGCGTAGAGCCGGCTCTTAGGGCGCTCGTGTGCTTGCTTGCGATGACGCTCGCTTCACGACTTTAGATGCTGTCTCTCCCCTCCTTTAGCTCTTTTTGCCCCCTCACGAACGCTCTTCTTCCCCTCCCGTACATAGACCTGGACACTTCCTAGACCCCGCGCGCCTTGCAGGCTGGCTCTGCTCTGCCGTCCCCACCTCTCCCTTCCCGGTCCGCTTGCTTCCATCTGCTTGCTTCCGCCTCCCTTGCACCTGCTCGCAACCTCGCCCCTGCGTATAACGATGTCATCTACCGCGCAACTGTCGCGCCAGTGGGTGAAGGGAGCTCATGCCGTCGAGGGCGCAAAGCTCACGACGGCCCATTTGCCGTTGTACCGCCACTTGGGGTCCTCCTTCTCCACGCGCTCTTCGACGCCCTCATCGAGCCCGACACTGCATGCCCCCCTCTTGTCAGCGCGCGCATCCAGTGAGGCAGTGAGGAGAGGAAAAAAGAGGGCCGCACATGACGTCCGCCTTGTTGGTCCTGAGCGAGACGAGCGGGAACAGGCCGTTGAGCGGGCCAAGCACGTCCTCCCACTTGGCTGTTGCGGGCCACTCGGCGTCGGCCGTCAGCTTGCGGTAGCTGTCGTCACGCAGCGACATGCTCTTGTCAGTACCGTGCTCGGACGAAAGAGTAGGGGTGGGAGGACGCACTTCAAGTCGCCCTTGAAGATCACCAGCCTGCTTTTTGCGAGCGTTTTCGCCAGCCTGGGCGCAACGTCCGGCAGGACCTGGTACTCCTCGGCCCTCGTCCAGAAGTCGCCCTCTTGCGCATCTGGCTCCTGGAGCCTGAACTTGCCCTGATCGACGAACCCCTTCCAGCGCGCGCCGAGCTCCTTCAGCACCTTTGCGTCCTGCTCTCCAAGGTCCGGGAACAGCGAAGAGGGCGACTGGAGCGTCTCTAGCAGCCAGTGAAAGTCACGCGGGACGACGTCGCTGACGAACCAGAACTGCTGCTTTGGGTGGAAAGTGGCGTGTTGGATTGACGGGACGAAGGAGACGAGGAAGTCGGCGAAGATGAGGTCGGTGAACAGCTTAGAGGGGCGTAGAGGAGAGAGGCGTCAGCGATGATCGACGCGAACCTTGCGGGGGCGAGTACGCACCTCAAAGCCCGCTTTAAAGGCGCGACGTGAATCATGGTTAGTCCCGGCTGATGGCGGTGGAGTCGTAGAAGCGCAGGCGCACCGTTGTCAAGCACGAAATCCACGCCGTCCTTCCCGTTCCCCTCGCCGCTAAGCCACTTCCACACGCGCTCCTCGTCGTTGCGGATGATGAACTTCTTCTCCTCGGCGCCGCGCTGCTGAAGCTTCGCGATGTCCTCCTTGGACGTCGAGCCGGCGAGAAGGGAAAGGTCGGTGGCGTTGCCCCAAAGGCTCTGCAGCGGACAGCGAGGCCGTCATTCGCGGTCGTCCAAAGGCTTCAGAAGCAATGGACTGCTGCGCACCATCTGCAGCATCGAGTGGAAAGCAGCCTGAAGGGACTCTGCGTCCGGCTTGAGCTCCAGCTGCGCGTTTGCGATACCTACGAAGACCATTCAGTATAAGACGGGGTCTCCCTGAATGCACAAGAAAGGGGGAGGACCCACGAAGGACTGCCGCTAGCGACGAGGCGAAGGTGCCGTCTTTCGAGCCGCGATACGGGTCGAAGTCCTTCCACTCAGACTGGAGCACAAAAAACGACTTCAAGCGACGGTACCTGCGGAATGCAAAGACGTCAGCGTTCGGTCTCATCGCTGCCGTGAGCGGCTGAGCTCACACGTAGCACTCCCCCCACAGCCAAGGAACGTTCTCCCATCCCTTGCCCTCGCGCTCGTACTCCTCGACCTGCTTGTTGTACGCCTCAAGGTGTTCCCCTCCGTCGTCCTGAATACGCGCAGGCGTCTTGTTCTCCTTGAGCTCACGCGCGAGGTCCTCGATCTGCTTCTTGATGGTTGACGCCTGCGAGGACGCGGTAGGTGACGTCGGCGCGCCGTCCGCGTCGAGGGCAGCCTTGGTGTCTTCGAGGATGCGTGGCCAACGGGTAACGAGGGTCTCGCGGCTGATGCAAGCAAAGGTGAGGGTGTAAGATTGCTGCACAGAGGAGCTTCAGCGAGAGGGAGAGCACGCACGCGAAGCTACCGAGGCGAGGTCGGAGAGATGGTCGAGCGTCAGCCCCGCCTGCGCGCCATGCAGAACGCCGAGAAACAGGACGCACGATCCCTCCTTCTCGAAGCCGATGCGCTTGACGGGGAGCGTCCAGGTCATGCCGTCTATTGTAGGTCGTGCGACGGAAGGAGTGCAAGGCAGAGGTGGAGAGGTCGAGATGGGGGTCGGGAGCAGCAGGCAGGAACGAGCTCGGCCTGCGGCGAAAAGGGCGGCGACACGCAGCGTGTCCCGGACCAGCACCCGCCCTTGCGCTCCTACACGACCCGCAGCAGATCCAGACGGCCCGAGCTTTGCTCCGCGGACTTCTCGCCGGCCTCAGCAACCAAGCGATACCAGCCGAGCGCTGGGGGATTGCCCAACCGACGCCCTTCCAGCCTCAAGTCGCGTGCGCAAGCCCAGCAGCAGGCGCGCGCCCAGCTTTCCCCTCCCTTAGCCCTTCCTCACCCGCCCGTTCGAACGTCGGATTGTTGCCCGCTTTGAGGCACGCTGAGCCGGGATGGCTTGGGACCTGGACGATGACGGCTGGGAAGGTGCGTCCGCTTTACCCTTGCCGTGCTATCGCTTCGCGCCTGACCGCCGTCTGAACCGCGCTTCAGACATGCCCGTAATCCGTTCGGAGCCCAACTCCCTCGGCCTCGACGAAGAAGACCAGAAGAAGTGCGTCCTTGGCCTCCCGACTGAGCTGCCTGCCGCTGACGGCTCCCTGTGATCAGGTACCACTACAAGGCGCCGGCGCGGGAAGGCGACGGCGCCAGCGGCACGGGTAACGCTGTTGGGCAGAAGATGGTCGCCGAGGAGGAGGGCGAGGGCCGGACGTTTCTCAGCGGCGAAAACTGGCGCGACAAGGTCGATCAGGACGAGTCCGATTGTGCGTACCCCTCCATGTTATCACTCCTGGCTCGCGAGCTGAACCTTCCGGGCGCGCCTCCGTACAGACACCAGACTGCGCCTCGACGAGGACCACGACGCCGACAAGCTGCACTCGCAGACCGAGTATCTGTTCGACTCGTCGACGTCGATGACGCCGCTGTCTCAGATGCAGGCGACCAAGAATCTGCTTTCGGAGGCGCAGCGGATTGCATACGTCGGCCTGTGCAAGCTCGCGACGGAGGAGATGGTCGCCGAGCTGCGCGAGGTCAGGCTCGCCGCCCGAAAGAAGACGGACAGGAAGGGCGTCGAGCTCAAGAGCGAGGCTGAGGAGAGCTGCACGGTTTGGGGGCTCAAGATCATGGCTCGGCTCTACGCGCACATGGAGTTGACGCGCGAAGGTGCGTGAGCGCGTCACTTCCTCCCAGCACTCTGACGGACCAGCCCTTTCGATGCACCTTCGCCCCACAGAGCAGCGCATGATCGAATCGCTGGCCGAGCATGGCGTCCTTGCAGGCGACCTCGCGCCGAGTCTCATGGCGACGCACACGATCGCCAACCCGGAGTACGACCCAGTGGAGGCGGCGCGCGCTGAGCGCGAGCGTGCTGAACACGAAGTGGAGGAGGAGGAGCGCCGGCAGGAGGAGCAGGAGGAGGCCGATCGGCTCGCACGCGAAGCAGCGACCGCAGCAGCCGAGGCAGGCGAGCTTCAGGAGGAGAACCCTTTCGAGCTCCCTCCTACAAGTCCCACACCCCGTCGGTCTCTCGCCTCCATCCAGCCCGACCGGTCAGACCTCGCATTCGGGCAGGACTCGCCACCATCATCCTTGACTTTCCTCCCCAGCTCCTCGACGCCCCCTACCTCGCCTCCGCCACCACCGCCGCCCTACTCGAAGCGCTCGGCATCGCCAAGTGCCTTCGGTGACGACGGCGATGAGGAAGGAGGCGACATCGGTCGCTTCGACTCGGACGAGGAGGAGCTGCGGGCGACGCCGAAGCCGCCCATCATCTCCCTTCCTGAGGACGACAAGCTCGCGGAGGAGGAGGCGGCCCCGAAGATCGTCGGCACCACGACCGACCTCGACAAGCCTCTCCGGAAAGAGGACGAGAATGTGACGCCCCTCCTGCCCGGCGTCAGCACGACGGTCACGGCCGCCGACGAGGCCATCACGCTCGACATCCGGTGGACGATCTTGTGCGACCTGTTCCTCTTGCTCATCGCTGACTCGGTGTACGACGCGCGGTCACGCGTGTTGCTCGAGCGGGCGGCCGTCAAGCTCTCGCTTGGCCTCATCGACGTAGTACGGTTCGAGAAGCGCGTGACCGAGTCGCTGGAGATTCAGGAGGGCGTGGAGAGGCTGAAGCAGGAGGAGGTGCTCGAGGGGCGCGCGCAGACGAGTAAGAAGAAGCGCTATGTGGCGATCGGCCTGGCTACCCTCGGTGCGTGCGTCGCTCGTACACTGTTCGCTCGCCCGGCTGACTCGGGCTTCTGTCACTCGCAGGCGGCGGTCTCGTCATTGGTCTCTCTGCCGGTCTGCTCGCCCCCGTCATCGGCGCTGCGCTTGGCGGTGCCCTCACGACTGTCGGCATCACGGGCACGGCCGGCTTCCTCGGCGGCGCAGGCGGTGCGGCGGTCATCACGACCGGTGGCGTTGCCGCCGGCTCGACCATTGCGACGCGGTCGATGAAACGCCGGACAAAAGTTGTGACGACGTTCGAGCTGAAGGTACTGCACAACCAGAAGCGTGTCAACGCATGGATCACCATGCCCGGGTGAGCTCTTCCGCGCTTCCTTCTTTCTTTCGGTCGTCAAGGCTGATCAATTCTTGTTCGTTCCAGGTTCATGAACGACAAGAACGACGACGTTCGTCTGCCCTTCTCGACGCTTGACCCCATCATCGGCGACGTCTTCACGACACTCTGGGAGCCGCAGATGATGGAGGAAATGGGCAACGCGCTCAAGATTCTGACCACCGAGGTCCTGAGCAGTGTCGGAACGACGGTGCTGCAGGCGACGGTGATGACGGCGCTCATTAGCGCGCTTCAGTGGCCCCTGAGTGCGTCGTCTCCGTGCGCAACTCCGGCATGATCCACTGACACTATCTTTCTGTTCTCCGCAGTTCTCACCAAGCTAAGCTATCTCATCGACAACCCCTGGTCGAACGCACTCGATCGTGCGAAAGCGGCTGGCCTCGTACTCGCCGATACTCTCCTCCATCGGCACGTCGGTGTGCGGCCCGTGTCGCTCATCGGCTTCTCCCTCGGTGCACGCGCCATCTTCTTCGCCCTCGCCGAGCTCGCTCGCGTCAAAGCATACGGCATCGTCCAGGACGTCTACCTCTTCGGCGCAACCGTCACGGCGAATAAGAAGACGTGGCTCGACGTGCGCAGCGTCGTTGCCGGCCGTTTTGTCAACGCCTACGCCCGCAGCGACTGGGTCCTTGGCTACCTCTTCCGCGCGACAAGCGGCGGCAATACCGTCGCCGGTCTCCGACCGGTCGAGGACATCCCCCGGCTCGAGAACATCGACATCACGGACAAGATTGCCGGCCATTTGTCCTACCGGCCGATGATGCCCCTCTTACTGCACTCGGTCGGCTTGCCCGTCACAGCAGACTTCTTCGACGAACCCGAGGAACCGATCTTCGAGGAGGACCGCATCATCATGACGGAGGAGGAAGAGGAGGAGCGGCGGGCGGCGAAGAAGCGGTGGTTCGGCAGGGGTAAAAAGGCAGCGCCCAAGCCTTCCTCAGGCTTGTCCACGCCCGTCATCAGTCGTCCGCCCTCCTTCGACCATAGCGGCAAACCGGGGGCGCCACCGCCAGACTACGACGAGGACGCGGACGACTTGCCGCCTCGCGTCTCGACCGATGCCCCGACAACGCCCACAGCAGGGCCGAGCAAGCTGCGCCAGAGCTATGAGAACGGCGCGCAGACCTCGACACCCGCCACTCCTCGGTCGTCAGACGCGTCGTCAGACGTACCGGAGGCGGGCTCGCCTGCGCCCGACCTGCCCTCCACGGCCGGTTTCGACTTCCAGGCCATCTCGCGCGCGCTTGGCAAGGAGATCAACGTCAATGCGCTCAAGGCGCCGCCCGCTGGCCCTCAGAGTGTCTCGTTACAGACAATTGATGTCAAGCCGCCACTCGAGCGGTTCGAGTCGACCCCGCCCTCGGTCGAGGAGGATGCCGTCGTCGAGTCGCGCTGGCCGCACCCTTCGCCGCTCTCGTCCAGCCCTCTCGCCTCCACTTCTCTCAACGATCTTTCCCGCCTATCTCTCGACTCGGTTACCGTGCCCTCCATCCCATCACCGACGGACGACGCCTGGTCCTCATCGCCGTCGCACGACCCCGAGCCCAGCATCAATTACGACACGAACGCCTGGGGCTCATCCCCGTCCTCCCTCTATCGCAGCGCCGCGCCGTCGTCTTCGTCGCTCTCGTCCGCGGCCCTGCCGTCTTTCTCGAGTCTGCACAAGCCGTCGACGGGCTTCTCGCACCACCTGCCGCCGCCGGACGAGCCTGCCATGTTCTTCGGCGGCAGCGACGGCTCCATCTCGCTCGGCAGCAAGGCGACGGACGTCGACGAGGAGGATCCGTGGAGCAAACCCCTTCCGCGCCTTGGTCCAAGCGCAAAAGGCGTCCTCGACAACCCTTGGGGCTGAGTCCTTTCACCA
Organism: Cystofilobasidium ferigula; assembly: GCA_014825675.1. Taxonomy (NCBI): domain Eukaryota; kingdom Fungi; phylum Basidiomycota; class Tremellomycetes; order Cystofilobasidiales; family Cystofilobasidiaceae; genus Cystofilobasidium; species Cystofilobasidium ferigula. Next base: position 31,860 of record MVAM01000070.1, on the reverse strand, counting down.
CTTACGTCTCCCCGCTACTCCGGCCTCGCCTTTTTTGCGCCGCAGCGGGATGATTCATGAGCCTTGACATCTACCCAAGACCAGCCGACAAAGGGGAAAGAGGGAGGTGCTGCGGAGAGATGTGCAGGAAGCGGAGGAAGGAGGCATGCAGTTGGGGGTATGGCCGAGTGAAATGAGGGCGCCCAGAACAGAGATTCGCGCAGCGAGCAATACAAAGAGGATGCAGAGGGTGATAGGAGAGGGAGGGGGAGGAAAGGTCCGTGAGGGTAGGCGAGGGATGCAGTATGGCTACAGCACGATGCACCCCTTCTTTCTGCCCAATCCGCCGCCGCCACCGGCGCTGCCGCCACCGCTGCTGTTCCGCCCGAGGCCGAACCGCGTCTTCCTGAAGCTCTCTTTGAGCGCGCCGTCGAACACTTCGCGGACGCCCGCGCCAAGCTTGCTCGAGCATTCGAAGTAGCGCGCGCCGATCTCGCGCGCGGCCGTCTCGCCCTCTTGCCGCGAGATGGGCGCGGTTCCCTGCGCCGACATGAGCGCGAGCGTCTGCGGATCGGACCGCAGGTCCGTCTTGGCGCCGATGAGGAGGATGGGGGTGTTCTCGAGGAAGTGCGAGATCTCGGGGTGCCACTGCGCGCGCGATGACGGGACGAGCATGCGGTCAGCACGGATCTCACCCAGCAGACATTTGACACACACCTTGTCTTTGACGTTCTCTAGACTTGGGCGGTGGTTGATGGCGAACACGATGAGCACGACGTCCGTGTCGTTGTATGACAACGGCCGCAGACGGTCGAAGTCCTCCTGGCCGGCCGTGTCCCATAGCGCGAGCTCAACAAGCTTGCCCTCGTACTGCACATCTGTGTGGGAAGAGAAGCCTGTGTCAGTGCGCTACAGCAGGCCGAGATTAGGAAGGAGAGAGCGTACTCGTGACGTGGTTCTGCGAGAAAGGACGTTGGCGAAGCTCATGATCAGCTCTTGAACGCCCGTGACGGCCGAGCTGCGCATCGCCAAGACCAAGCGGCTGCACTTACCTCGAACACTAGTGAGGTTGAAGAAGACGTAAGGTTGACCGGTCGAAGTGAGCAGCGGCGAGGGAGGTAGATAGGGCAGGAAAGGCGGATGGCAAGCGGGAGGATGGAAGCATCAGCTACAGACCGGCGTGAGCTTGGCGACCAGATCGGACCGCAAGCTACGCACCTGTCGGAATGTACTCTTCTGGGAAGGTGTTCTCGCTGTGAGGAGCGGGGAGGAGGAAAGACGGCGGCGGAAGGGCGTTTGGGCACGGCACGAGGGAGGAGAGCAAGGGTTCAGGACCAAGTCAGCCTTCGCCATGGCCCTCCAAGCCGCAAGCAGCCTCAGGCGCGACGCACACGTATCGGAACAGCAGCGAGGTCTTTCCGCAACCTCCATCCCCTGTGAGGAGCAAGCCAGGATTGGTCAGTCGTCGAGGACCAGCGGCCACGGAGCGGACGGGCAGCAACTGCGTGAACGCACCGACAACAACCACCTTGCGCGAGACGTCTGCGGACATGTTGGAGGAGGAGGATCCGGCAAAGGTACGGCGAGGGAGAGCTGGGACTAGGAGGACAGTAGGGGCGTCGCAGGAGATGGAGAGGGATGCGGTTGAGTGACAGGCAGGCGCGCGTCGCACGAGCAGCTGTCGTTGACTGACCAACTTCGACCCGGCCGCACACCGCACAGAGGCTGTGAGCTCAGACAAGTGTACTGACAATCTAAAGGCTGACAGGATGATGCAGCTGATGTCTGAGTTGCGCAGGGGCAGCACTGGAGCTGTATCGGCGTCGACGAAGAGCAAGCAAAGCGCAGCGTCCTCGCCCGCCTTCTACGAGACGATGCCTCTTCGGATCTTCGACACAAGGGCGCTGCGCTTGGACATCAGAGCGACAGTCCAAGACATTCGGTTGGCACAGGTGTCTGCAGACGGTCGTGCGCTCAGCTGATGGACGGCGATTCTGCGCTTGGGGGTGAACATCGCTGACACCTGGCTTCCGCACGCTCGCGCTCCGCTCGTCCCCTTGCCGTTAGAGTAGGCAGGCATCTCCCGCACTACCAAGTCGGACTCTTGACGGACCGATGCTGGTGAAACTCCCAAGCGCACAGGGGGGGGGGGGGGGGAGTTCTAGGTCATCGTACGGGTCCCCTTCACGGTGGAACAAGAGAGGGTGAGTGGACCGTCTAGGCGGCGGCTTGACCGCTCGTCTGGCAGGTCCATTGCACAGATTGACTGTGCCCCTACGTCGTCGTTGCGCATCCGCTGTCGGTCGTGGCGACCCGATCGGCGCACGATGAACGACCTCTGCAGCGAGCCTGAGGCGTGACGCGCAGGAGACCCGACATCACGGTCGACCTCTTCATCCACCCCGGCCTTGCCTGCTCTCGCCTTTCGACCCCTTGTGTCCTCGTTAGCGACACCCGGCGTTGACCTCGTCGTCGTCGATGTGTTAACGAGCTGCGCCTCAACAATCGCCGAACAGGATCCGATCTCGCTGATCTTTGGGCGACGACGATCTCCCGAGGGAACTGCAGTACAGTCACACCTGTCTACAAGCATAACCTCCCTATGAGAATCGACTTGACTTTGATCATAATTGTGCCAGGCGGCGCGAGGGCAATACCTCTCCACAAGAATGCAAAAGATGGCCCCGAAACCTATTCTTCTGCGGAGGTGTGACTGTAATGACCCCTATCAGCATGAATGCACATTCTTCCGATCTAAGAGGTTTGGTCATATTACTCTTCTAGCAAGGGGTACCAGCTCTTGAAGAATACCTCTCTACATTAAGCATGCAAAAGACGGGCCACGAGAACTATTCTTCTGCGGAGGTGTGACTGTAGCACGGTGCGAGATGCGCTAGCAGATGTGCGGGTGACAGGCGAGAGGAGTCCTGTCGGAGAAGGTTCCCCCCCTCGATTGCCGAGGTGCCCACGCGAACCCGCCGCAGTCGGGTGGAGAACTCTGCAAGGCGCCCGCACGCTCCGACCCAGCTAGCATCCAGCCGCCAGCAAACCAGACAGCGCCAGCCAGACCCAGGGGAGCGGACCCTCTCCTCGACGTCCTCACCGCCCTCCACCAGCATTGCCCGTGGTGGCTCGACTTCTGAAGCACCCTGCCACAAGCTAGTATGGTTAACCCAAGCTCAACCGCTGATGCGGCGGCGGCCGCCGACAGCTCGAGCGGCAGCTCGACCTACAAGTGGGCACCCGTCGTTCAGGCCAAGGGCGTCGCCAGGCAGAATCTGTCAGTCGAGTCCTCTCCCAAGCTCGCTGATGAGACGGCGGAGGGACAAAGTGAGCCCGGCGGGGGGTCGCTGCGCTTGGCGTACAATGGGAAGGGATCCGAGCGAGCTCCCTCCGCCCTTGCCCCTCTTCCCTCGGTCCGCGTGCGCCTCCCCTCGTCGTTTTGACGAGGATCTGGACGGACCTTGACAAAGGGCTTGCGAGAGGGAAGACAAGCGCCAGCTCGACATGGCCTTGGGACTTCCCTGCTCTCCGACCGCATCCCCCCTTCGCCGTGCATGCTTTCGCCGACGTTGCTGCTTCAGTCCTGACCATCTTGCTCTCCTTTCCCTTGCCCTTCTCCCGTGCCTTCCTCGCCATGATCACCGCTGCGCCGACCGCCCTCGGCTCGCCTCCGCAACACCGGCGCCCCAACGACCCCCTGCGCTCGCCCATCGTTCTCCGTCCGCCATCCTGCACGGTGGGCACGAAATGCGTCCGTCCTCCCTCGGTCGCCGACCTCGCTGCACCGCCGGACCCGTTCGTCACTTTCTCGCCGCTGCCGCCGCGGGCCGACAGGGAGTATCTGCTCAAGTTCCGGCAGCAGCCTCGTCAGGCTAGGATGTGCGGTGTTGGCGACAAGGGTGCGCGCCTCAGCGTCTGTCGAGGAGAGGTACCATCAGAACTGACCTCACTCTCCCATTTGACCACTGCCCCATCACTCCTGATGCGCAGCCGACCGCCGGCCCATCGACCCCCCACCAGTCGTCCAGCTCACCGTCGTCGACAAGGCTGCCCTCGCCGCCAGCAGCAAGGCGAACCAGCAGCTTTCGGCGCGCGAGAAGGCCATGGCCTCGTCCTCGACGCGGGGCAGGCAAAAGGAAGCTGCGACAAGCAGCGTTGAGGACCAGCCGGCTGGGCAGACGTACCTCCAGAGTCGGTCCTTCCTCTTTTCCGGCGCAGCAGCGCGACTTTCTTGCCTGACAAACCTCTCCACCCTCGCACAGACCCCTACTACCTCATGAATGCTACCCTCGTTCGCGCCGATAACCAGCAAGACCTGCACCTGCTCAAGGACGGCAAGACGCGCTACACGCTCGGTTCGACCGTCTCATCGCTGTTCCAGCTCAAGGACGAGGACAAGACAGACGCCGGCTTCTTCGTCTTTCCCGACCTGAGCGTCAGGGTTGAGGGCGACTATCGGCTTAAGCTCGACCTATACGAGATCGTCGTGTGCGTCGCATTTTGGATGTTGCTGCTGGACTTGTGCTCTGATGCTGACACCCTTCACGTCTTCCAATCGCAGGGACGAGTTGCACTACTGCCAGACCATCGTCTCTGAGGCTTTTCAAGTCTACACGGCCAAGCGCTTCCCTGGAAACCAGCGTACGTTTCCCACCTGTTTACCTGCCTCTTAAATCACGCTGACCGGTCATTCACGTCTCGCAGAATCCACGAGCATGACCAAGCTCCTCTCGGCGCAGGGCATCAAGGTCCGCACGCACCATGCCGCTGCACCAGCACGTCCGGCCTCAGCGCGCAAGCTCTCGACGAGCTCGTCCAAGCGCAAGGTGGACATTTCGAACGAGTCGTCGTCCGCTATGGTCAAGTCCGAGTCGAGCTCGTCCGGGCCCGACAGCATGAAAACGCTGGAGCGGCGCAACAGCGCGGCTTCGAGCAAGCGGCCGAGGACGGCGGGTGGCTCGTCCATCCACGAGGGGCACGGCCGCCCGTCCTCGCAGTACGGGGATGCCCAGCCGCTTTCGCATCACGAGCGACCAGGCTCATGGCACTCGCAGCACGAGCAGGGCGCACCTCCCCCCGTCTCCTGGGGCCCTCCTCCACCGCCGGGTGCGGCCTACCCGCACTACCTCGCAACGCCTCCGCACCCTTCTGCCCACCCAGCGGCGCACTATCATCGCCCTCGTCCTTCCCAGCAGCATGTCTACTATCCCACGCCCGGAGCCGATCCTCGGTATGCTCCACGCAATACACACGTGCCTCGGCCGCCAGAGCAGCGCGCGGATGCTTGGGCACGACAGGACCTCCGTCTAGAGGAGGCTTGGTCCAGCGGCTCAGGGCCAGTTCCCATGGAAGGGCAGGTGCCGACTGGTGCGCCGCAGGGCGACCCTTCTCGACCGAGCCTACCACCCATCAGTTCTGTCCGCCCGCTCTCGCAAGGCAGGCCAGGGTCGGAGAGCTACCCTCCGCCGCCCTCTTCCAGCGGCAGCGGCGGTCCGCCCCCCTTCTTTGCGCAGCTCTCGCTCAACGACCCACGCAACTCGGTCGGCGGCTCGTCCGAGGGCTCGTTTGCCAGGAGCTCGGTGTCGTCTGTCTGGTCGGAGCGCTTCTCCGTCTCGTCCGAGCGCCCATCGGACCGCCACTCGTTTTCGTCTGACCCGTCGTCGTACATCTCGCACAGCCTGGGTTCGGACGCGCAAAGGCAGGGCACACCATACGACCTCGCGTCGCGCTACTCGTCGTCGGTTAGCCGTAACCCCGGAATGCCGTCCATCAACAGCCTAACCACGGAGACTAGCGCTCGCGACCCGCAGCAGCCCTACCCTTCAAGCGACGTCCGGGGCACGTCCGCCGGCAGTTCCGGCTTGGCGCCCTCCCTCCCTCCGCTCTCGAGCGTCCCGCGCCTACCCAGCCTGTCGGAGATGATGTCGCAGTCGCCAGCGAACTCGCCCCTCGCCACGCCGCTCGCTACGCCCCGCGAGGTGCCGCCCATGCAGGAGACGCGATCCCAGGCGCGGCCTATAACGGCGCAGACGTCTCCGGATCGCGCACCGCCCTCGCGAAGTGGCCGCATGGGGCTCAGCAACCTCCTGGCCTCGCCGAAGGCCCTCTGATCACCTCGTTCTCATCCACCGGATCTCGCACAGCCGCATGCCTTCCCCGGTCAGTTACCCACCTTGGAATCGCAGCTTTGACTACCCCGCCCTGTACCCTCTTTTCAGCTCGTTGTCTCCTTCGAGCACTGTATCTGTCTTCTCTCCCTTCCTGTCGTCCTGCGCTTTTTGTAATTCTGCGCAGTTCCGCCAGTCACCATCTCGCCTTTCCCAATTTCGCCCTTCATCTCTATCGACCCCGGTTTTGCGCCCTCTTTGAATCCGCACTTTCACACACGCACACTGGTCGGACCCCGCGAGTCCCATGAAGTCCCCTGCTCCCTGCTTGCGGTGTGATCGCCGCCGAGCGCAAGCGTGGCCGATGTTGTGGGAGCGTCAAGTCGTACGCCGGTGCTGGAAATGGTCATGCAGAGGGTCCCGCCCGGTCGGCGTGGTGGTGAGGAGGGCTGTAGTACACTGCGCGTCGTCAAAGAGGTCAACAGGACGGCGCCTCGAATCTAGCGAGGACAAACGACGTACAAGGAGAGCAAGCAGCGGGAAACAAGGGTCCAGGCTTAGGCATTGGGCTTGACCTTGCCGCCCTGCGCGTCGAACTGGGCGACTGTGAGCGTTTTCTGGCGCAACGCGGTAAGGGAGAGTACGTCGGTTGGTCAGCAGCGCGTCATGCTGGCTTCGGGAGGAGCTCGAGCTGCTCACTTGAGAAAAGGCGTGTAGCTGAGCAATCTCATCCGCCAGGATCGAGTTGACTGCTCCCAACGGGTTGCCAGTCAGCCGCCGAGCTCTCGAGCAGATTGTGGAAGGACAGGAGAGCGCACTCAGGCGATTGCGCTTAAGCGTGTTGAGCCCTTCAAAGTCATCGCTCACGACAACGATGGAGTACGACTTGCCACAGCCGCTGCTGGAGTCCAGGATCTCCTGCGAAGGCAAGAAGTAGTCCTGCATCAGTGAGGGAGGGAAGGCTCCAGAGGAGGGACGAACGATGTGCTTCACGCTCTGCAAGCTCGCCTCGAGCTTTGAGCGGAGCTGCTCCGGTGGAACCGACATGGAAGGGGGCTGAAACTCTGTCTGACGAGAAGCACAGCTGGTGGGACGCTTGAAAGGGGTTGCAGGCAAGCAGACGGATGCAGAGGGTCGAGGGTCAGGGAGAGCATGACTGGTGCGCCGCCCGCCGGGCAACTGCGGCAGTCTGATACGTCGACTGATCCTGGCGCTGGCACTTGTCGCTCGCATAATACATCACAAGAGCGCGTGACACCTGCTGAGACCATATAGATTAATCGGCTAGGCCTTGGGCAGCCTGCGCTCGTAGGCAGACCAGCCCTCCGCGCGGTAGCGCTCCGCCTCGCGCCGCCACTCCTCGCGGCCCTTGCCGCCGTAGATGCCGCGGCCGACGATGATGACATCGCAGCCGTCCTCGCCGATGACCTGCTGAGGCGAGCGGTATTGCTGACCGAGCTTATCGCCTGCCTTGGCGAGGCCGACGCCAGGCGTGAGAACGAGGAAGTCGGCCTGCTTGTGCCCGTCCGGCAGAAGCGCAGCAATCTCCTCTGCAGGCAGCAGCTCCTCAACGCGCGACTGAGCGATGAAGCCGACGACAAAGTCCGGGTTGGCGGCCGCCATGCGGACGGCCTCCTTGGTGTACTCGCCCGTCGCGAGCATGCCTGCGCTGCTCATCTGTGCGAGCAGGATGAGCGACCGTCCGAGCGGCAGACCAACCGACTTGAGGCCCGTGACGATACCCGGCCCCGGCAAGGGGTGCGCATTCGTCATGTGCGCCCAAGAGGCAATCTTGTGGTGCCCAGACGAGTACTGCAGCGTGACGGTGTTGCCTGGAAGCAGTTGAGAACTGCGGCTTCAGCCTCGTCACAGCGCAGTCGGCCTTCAGCAGCGCGAAGACGCACCGATGTCGGCGAACTTGCGGTCCTCGAAGATCTGGAAGTCCAGCTTCTGGCTCAGAGCCGTCAGCTGGTCAACAAGTTCCTGGTCCCAGTCGTCGACGATATCGCAGTGCGTCTAGGTCGTCAAGGAGGGAGTCAGGCGTTCAGCCTCGGCTGCAAGCCAGAGCAGCCCAGCCGCGCACCTTGACGCAAACGACAAACTCGCCGACGGCCTCGACGATTTCGAGCAGCTCCTTCTTGGTCGTCACGTCGACCGAGACGGACAGGTTTGACTTCTTGCGGATGATCGTCTCGAGCAACGCGCGCGAAGACGGGTTCGAATGCAGCGCCAGGCGCTCCTCGTACGTCTTGTACCGGGCGGAAGTTGAGGGGACAGCGGTCATCACTGCGGGTAGAGTGCGAGCTGTGGGGCGAGGCTGCAGAAGGAAGGGTAGGCTGCTCGGGAGGGTCGAGGTTGGTGGTCAGCCGCCGAGCTGCTTCCTCCTCCCGAGCTAGCAGCCGCAGCTGAAGAAGCTTGTCGTCAACGGCCACCACACACTTCAACGCGAGACCTTCGCAGGATCCAGCAGCAGCTATGACGACGAGTCGCCTGCCGCCGCTCGACACGGCCACGACGCTGTTCGCCGTCGACGACGAGGAGGACAACACCCCGACGACGCGCGACCCCCTCCGAGGCAGCGCCTCGCGTCCAGCAGCAAGAGCAGGAGCAGCGCCAGCAGCAGCGTCCTCCTCGGCCCACAGCAGCGGCCGGACAACGCCCAGCGGCTACATATTACCCTACAGCGACGATGTGGACCGTCCGGCAGACGCGCTGGACGAAGGCGTCGAGCTCAGGAGTGTCAGCCCGATGTACGGCGCAGGGCTCAGGAGCACTGTTGAGTCGCGAGAGCTCGGTGCGCGCCCCTTTCACTCGCGTCCCTCCAGAACGCTGGCGCTGACAAGGCCTCCCGAGACGGGTCACAGAGTACGACCTGGACGACGAGGAGCTGGACCACTCTTCAGAGGGCTCGTCAGCGACCATTAACGCGTCGTCTGCGCCGTTGCTGTATGGCCTGCTCTCGAGGCGCAGCCAGGACCTCGTCCACGACGCGCTCGAAGACCAGGGACGAGAAGTCGGTGCGCTGGGCGGGCTCGTGAGTGAAGACAGTCCAGAGTGGCTCAAGAAGGGCGGGGGGATGGTCAGCGGCATCGCGAACATGTGCGTACCCACGCCATCTCGCCGTTGCGCCGCGTCGACCTCGCGAAGCTGATACATCACTATCTGACCAGGGCTAACTCGATCCTGGGAGCTGGTGAGCTACTCGCGCGCTCATCAAGACTCTATCCTCTGACTGACGTCCCTTCTGGCGTCACACAGGCATCATCGGTACGCGGCCTTTCGCGAGCTCTTCGACTGCGCAGTAGCCACGCTGACTGGCTCACTTTGCGCAATTGTAGGACTGCCTTATGCTGTTGCTGAGGCAGGCTTCTTCACGGGAATCACTCTCCTAGTTGCTCTTTGCCTCGTGACCGACTGGACGATCCGACTCATCGTCCTGAACGCAAAGCTCTCAGGGCGCAATTCGTACATTGACGTGCGTCGCGCTTCCTGCTGACCACTTCCTAACTGAAATTGACGCCCTTGATTGCGCTCGCAGATTATGGGCCACTGCTTCGGCGAGTACGGACGCGCGGGCGTGTCCTTCTTCCAGTTCGCCTTTGCTTTCGGTGGCATGTGCGCGTTCGGAGTCATAATCGGCGACACGATCCCGCACGTCCTCGCGTTCGTCTTCCCCTTCTTGGACGACATTCCGGTTCTTCGACTCCTTACGAACCGGATGTTCGTCATTTTTCTCGCGACCATCACCGTGTCGTACCCCTTGTCGCTGCATCGCGACATTTCCAAGCTGTCGAAGGCGTCTGGCATTGGTGCGGCCTCACTCTCGTCTGCACACGGTGCTCGCCTTGCTGATCCTGGGCTGCAACCTCGCGGTCAGCCCTCGTCGGCATGTTTGTCATCGTCTGCTCGGTCCTGATCGAGGGTTCTCGGGTTGAGGACAGCCTCAAGGGCAGCGACTCTGCCCGCTTTACCTTCATCCAGGCCCGCGTGTTCGAGGCCATCGGCGTCATCAGCTTCGCCTTCGTCTGCCACCACAATTCGCTCCTCATTTACGGCTCATTGCAGACGCCAACACTAGGTGCGTTCTTCCAGGGCCGTACTCCATCCACGCAGCGCTGATCTGATCCTCCCTTTATGCGACTGCAGACCGCTTCGCGCAAGTGACGCATATCTCTACGGCTGTCTCGCTGGTCGCCTGCCTCATCATGGCGCTGTCCGGCTTCCTCGTCTTCACTGACAAGACGCAGGCCAACATCCTCAACAACTTCCCTCAGTCCGATCTGCTCATCAACATCGCGCGGTTGTGCTTCGGTTTGAACATGTTCACGACGCTCCCGCTTGAGGCGTTTGTGTGCCGCGAGGTGCGCTCACTTACCCTCCAAAACTCGCTCGCCCCATGCCTGACCCTCCCTTGGCGATGCAGGTTATCGAAAGCTACTTCTACCCGGACGAGCCGTTTTCGCAACGACGGCACTACATCGTCACGACGGCCATCGTCTTTTCCACGATGATCATCTCGCTCCTCACGTGCGGTGCGTTCTTGCCTATCACGTCTCTTGTATCGAGCAAATGCTGACCAAATTCGCGCCCGCAGACCTCGGCATCGTGCTCGAGCTTACGGGCGGCCTCTCGGCAACAGCGCTGGCCTTCATCGTGCGTGTAGCGTGCGCTCTTCGTCCTCGCCCGTGCTGACGCGCCCACACGCCCCCATTGCAGTTCCCCGCCGCCTGCTTCCTCAAGCTGTCGGACGCGCCGCGCTGGTCGCGCGCGAAGCTGCCGGCGTGGGCGTGTGCGGGCTTCGGCTTGCTCGTGATGGTGCTGTCGGCCGTGCTGAGCTTGACCAAGGCGTTCCGCGGCGGCGGGGAGCGGCTGACTTGCTCCTGATCGGCAATCAGATGCACTACCCTCGACAAGTCATTCGCTTCGCAGATCGAGGTTTGGAGCTTAGGTGGATGAGCATTATACACGTGCAAGAGGCTGTATCATGCTCAAACGGAGATTATGGAGTCGGTGATTCAGGAGGATGAGGGGTGAAAGCTATAGATAGGGAGCAGTGGGAGCTACAAAGGCGAACATACGATAGAGGAGATAGAGATTTGTGAGAAGGGTCTACAACACGACGCTAAACTTTTTACAAGAGACAATGGATGGAGAAGGAGGAAGAGGCTCAGCATGTACTGCACACCCGGGAGATGGGGGCGCTTCTGAAGAGGGAACTAGAGATGATGCGGCGCTCAAGAGAAAGATGCGAAACCGAGAAGTGTCCAGAGTTGAGGCGAGAGATCAGTGCGCGAATGCAGCTGGCACAGCATCCAAAACGTGTTGAGCCTCGTCCGACGGCTGGAGCTCGAGCCCGTGCAGCTTTGCTAGGGCAAAGCGGGCGCCCTCGAGCGAGCCGCTCGCGCGCTGCTTGTCCTGCGGCTCTTGGTAGGACGAGCGCTGAATCGGCTCCTCGTCGTCGTCGTTGTCGTCGTCAAGTCCCGGCAGGTGGTGGATCTTGAGGTTTTTGGCGCCAGGCGTGGCCGGGAACACCGAGTCTGCCGAGGACGACGAGTTGGAAAACGAGATGGACGTGGACGAAGGCTTCGTGCGCAGTGTCGGCCGCGAATAATTGCGCACGGTCGTTGGCGTGTGCGGCAGGTCTACCGGCCGTGACGGCGGAGTCGATGCGGGCGAGACCATGGGCAGGTACGAGCTGATCGGCGACAGCATGAACTGATCCGAGTAGATGGGCGAGATCGGCCGCGAAGCTGGGCGCGCGCCAGCCGAGGATGATGAGCATGTGCGGCTGCTGGTCGCGGTTTCGTCGTCGTCATCGTCGCCATAGACCGAGAACGAGTTGCAGCCGCTGATGAGGACGCCCATCGAGCTGGTCGACGACGAGCACTCGCCATCGACGACGACCGAAGACATGGACTTGCGCTCAGGCCGAACTGGCACGACGACCTCCGCGACGGGCGACGGCACGCGTACGGGCGGCGAGTCAACTGTGACGTAGTCGGGCTCCTGGATGGCGGCGAGCGCCTCCAGACGACGCTGCTCGAGCACAGCGGCGCGAGCCTTGAGCCGGCGCGAGGTGATGTGCCCACTCGCCTCTGCGGCAACGCGTGCCTGCTCGTTGGCCTGCAGCAGCTCGTCCTCGGACTGCAGGTAAGGTAGAGAACAGGTCAGGACAGCGGCAGCAACAAGCGAAAGGCAAGAACACTCACCATGTTCCAGCGGCGGACATGCTTGACCATGGTCCTCAGTTCGCGAAGCGAGATGCGGTCGTTGGGGTCGAGCTGGAAGATTGCCTTAAGCACCTCGTTGCACTGGCGCGAGATGGGGAGAATGGTGCGGAGGAAATTGTCGTCGTGCAGGAACGCGCGAAACGTCTCGTCGGCAACGCTCGCCTGCCGCCACGGGTTGCGGCCGCACGTGAGATTGACGAGGATGACGCCGAGCGACCACGTGTCGTTTGCGCTCGTGTCGTACGACGTGACCTTCTCGTACACGCCGCCCTGGCATTCGGGCGACATGTAGAAGGTTGAGCCGCAGCCAAAGTCCCTGGACGTGCGCTCGGACGTCGCGAGGCCAAAGTCGGCGAGGAGCAGGCGTGCGCCCGAGGCCGAGCAGAGGATGTTCTCGGGCTTCAGGTCGCGGTGGAAGATACCGAGCGAGTGACAGTGCTCCACGGCATCGAGCAGCTGGAGGAAGACCGACGTGATGAGAGAATCGTGGCCGATGTAGGGCTGCTGCGGACCAGTGATCATGTTAAAGAGGTCGCCGCTGGAGCAGTAGTCAAGAATCTGCCGCAATGAGGGCCAGATCGGTCAGTTCGCGGAGTGTCATCGCCAGGGACGCAAGGACGCACGACGTAAATGATCGAGGGCGACTCGATGATGCGGTGAATGGACACGATGCTCGGGTGCGACGCCGCAAGACGGTGCAGGCTCAGTTCTCGTCGCTGGAAATGACGTTGTCTAGGGTCCAGCGACGTGTTGTTCAAGCACTTGACAGCTGTCGCAGCAGCATGGTGGACGATCGGGTCAGCGAACGGGCGAGGCAGGTGAGCGGCTGCGCAAGCGCAATGTGGGTCGACGCACCGAAGAACTCTGGGCCGTGAAAGGCGAGGTTGCGAGCCTTGTAGACGACGCCGTACGCGCCGACGCCGAGGACCGACTCGAACGCAAACGAGAACGTGCCGTCGGACACCTGGTGTCCGACAAGGTTCTGGCAATTGCTGGTGAAGCCGCGCGAAGGCATGATGCTAGGAGGAGGCTGCTGGAGAAGGGGGAGGAAGGCGAATTCCGGACCAGCCGACGTCGTTTGCAGGTAGAGGTCGTTGAGGGAGAGCCTTTGTACAACCGAAGGAGGGAGGGAGGATGCCGTAGACGGGCCGGAGTCTGTTGACGGGCGAAGCTGGCAAGCAGTTGGGACTGCCGGCGTCGGTGGTTTGGCCGACGTCGAGGGTTGGGCTGGCCGAGCAAGCGAAAGGGCGAAACGCTCAACAGGAAAGCGACCGACGAAGGAAAGCAGACGAGGGTGAGGGAGTGCAAGGAGGCGGAGAACGGGGGGAGGAGGGGGGAGGGGGCGTGCGCTGCTGCTGCAAGCCTTGTTCGTCCGGATGAGGGTCGTCGATGGAACGTATGAGCACGGGGAGGCGAGCTACGGGTCAGCCGGCCTGCCTGCTTAATGCTTGCTGCCTGCGTAGCGTCGTGGCGCAGTCGATCGGCGGCGGCGGGGCGGGGCGCACTCACGGACGCAGACGACGACCTAGGACGGACGGGGAGAAGGGGAGATGGGTAGGGGGGGAAGTAGGAGGTGTACGACGACAAGGGAAGGCAGGAAGGGAGGGGAACAGCAGGCCCCAGTGACCTGCGGCAGCGCAGAGTTCGGTTCGGGAGGCAGGCTACAGAGGTTGCTGGCGCAAGGAGTCTCAGACACCCTGCTGCGCTTGTCTCGAGGCCCTTTCGGATCTGGCCTTCTCGGCCACCATCCGGCCAAAGCCACGAGGGACGCCAAAGCACCCACCTCATCAGCCCCAACCTTCTTCTCGCGGTTGACGCAGGACAGCCGTCTGACGTCGCTTGCAAGACGGTCGCTGGTTGTGTGCTGTGCCGGCGGCCTTGCTAACAAGGTGCTGTGCCAGCTATCAGGCCGCCAGCCTGCAGCGGATGCTGCAAGGGACAGCTGGTGTGCTGCCCGCCTTCTCGTGCGCTGCTTGCAGCAGGCTAGTAGGCCGGCAGAGATCAGGCTGACATCCGCGCTCACGTTCTTGCCCGCTGCGCGCGCGGAAGCGGCCGACTCACGGTGCGACATCGATGAAAGGGGCTTCGGTGGGCACATCTTTCGCTCCCTTGTTGCCCGTCGCCCGCCGCCTGCAGCCGGTTCATCGCGCCTCGCACGCATGCCACGTTACACCCAGCAGGTCCAGGCGACAGGATCTGCACAGCCGGCCGGCGCTGACGGCCACCTCGACCTGAAACCCCTTCAACACCCTTTCTTCAACCTGCAGCTGCGGCTCCTTCGCCCAGAACTCAAGGCGCTGCCCGTGCGGTGCCGGCAGCACCCTTTATCCTTCATGGCGCTCCATCGACCGCTTGCTCGAATCGCTGAATCCTGGCTGACGACGGTCCGCTGGATCCAACTTCAAGCAAGGGAAGCTCGAGAGACCTGCTGGTCTGAACCCGCGCGCTTGCGACGTAGACTTGGTCATCCCACAAACGTCAATCGTACCAACTTCCTGGTGAGCAGCCTTCATGGGCTCCCTGCCAGGCCTCGCTTCCCTTCTATGCTCGTGGTCGTGGAGAAAGAGCGCCTAGCTCGCTTGTGTGCTCGTTGCCGGCAGTGCCAAGGTCGGCAGCAGGCCGTGCGCCACGACGTCGACCTCGCCCAACCTTGACGACGCGCCTCTCTTTTCGCTCACTTGACCTTCATCCCAAACGCTCGAAGCGGACCTTATGTTTTGCATAAGCGAAGAATCTCGAAGCGGCCTTCTGGCAGCATCAACTGTCGACTGATGCAAGCTGACGCAGCGCACAGGTCTGCTCCTACGCATGCCGGACAGTCACTCGGTAGAGCGTTGTCAGCAGACAACTTCCCCTTTGTATTCTGCCAAGCGGCGTCGACCGGCACTTGGTAGAGGCGCGACGTCCCCAGCTCGTGGATCGTGACGAGGTCGGGGGCGCGCGTCGACATGCAACCAATTCTCATCCTCCCATTCGCTCCCGTTCGCACCCTCAGCCTGAGCTCAGCTGCAGATCGCGTATGTACGCCCTGCGATGTTGCCCTGTCGCTCTTTGATCACCCTCTTCGACGATCCACTGCCGATGTGCCCGATTGCTTGCGCCAGGATGCATGCGTGATTGAACCGACGCTGCTGCGCCGCAGAGAAAGCCTTCGCGCAGGATGCCCGTCGCCTCGCCTGCTCTCTGACCGTCTTCCCTCCTCGCATCGGGCTTCGATAGCGCTCGCTTGACGATCCCTCTTCAGGTCGCTCGGCAGATGGGCCTTGACTCGACAACGTTCGCCAACGCCGACGAGGTTCGGCTGGGATCGACCTCGAGCTTGCCCGAGCAGCAGCTCGCTCCGTCAACCACCCCTACGTCACCTACGCTTCCCTCGCCACCGCAGTGCGCTTCACCCCAGGCCGCGACAAAGGAGCTGCTGCCCGCACTACCTGCGGCGCAAGTTGATGGTGCAGAAGGTGTGTCAAAGCCAGAGGAGGATGGCAAGGAGAAGCGCAAGCCGGCAGCGGGCGCAGAAGAGGAGCCTGACAAGAAGCTCAGACGCGCGAGGCACAAGAGACGGCCGTCGTCCCAGCACAGGTGCGTCCAGCCGTTGTCCCGCTCGGTTCTGGAAGGGGTGCTGATCTCGCGATGGTGCTACGTCGTGCAGGGTCAAGGAGACGATGGACGCCATCGCGTCGCAAGGCGCGGATGGGCGCAGGACCGTCAACCAGTGTTCGTACTGAACGACAAGCTGCGTCCTCCTGGCTGCTCCTGCTTACTCTAATTGTTTCGACAGACCGACTCGGACCTGTACTCGGACAAGGCGCGTACGGCATCGTCGAGCTCGGCGTGGACGTCCAGACCGGCATGACCTTCGTGCGTCATTCCGCTGCTCCTGCTGCTGCGCCTTGAGCCGCTCCAGACTGACTTCCACCCTGCTGGCGGAATGCAGGCTGTCAAGGAGTACTCGAAGTCTCGCCTTCGCAAGCATGTCATCGAGCGTTCGATGCGTGAGCGGGGCGGGGCGCGCGGGCGAGGGCGGGGAGGGCTCATGCCGTCGGCAACCCCGCGCTGGATGGGCGAGGACAATCCCTTGACGTTCATCTCGCGCGAGGTGGCCGTCATGAAGAAACTAGATCACCCGAACGTGCGTTATCTCAGGCTCTCAGGAGGGTCTGGACGCCGCGCTGACGGACTGCTGGCGCGCAGCTCATTCACTTGTACGAGGTGCTCGACGTGCCTCTCTCTGATGGCCTCTTCATGGTCCTCGAGTTCTGCCCAGGCGGGACGCTTCTCGACATGCCGTGCACCCAGAAGCCGCCGATGACGGCCGACCGGGCCAAGCACTACTTTGCGCAGCTCGTCATGGGCCTTGAGTACCTGCACGCCAACGGCATTATCCACCGTGACATCAAGCCCGAGAACATCCTGCTCAGCTTGGATACCGAGACGGCCAAGTTCTGCGACTTCGGCGTCAGCGATATGTTTAGCAAGAGCGGCGAGAGCAAGTTGAGAAAGGGCAGCGGCAGTCCAGCTTTCATGCCGCCAGAGTGCACCATGTGTGCGTCGATCATCATCCCTTTCGCTGACGCATGCGTTAGGAGCTGACGATCTGTTCATCTGTCGCAGCCGGAGACGTCAGCCTGCCCAGCGCCATCGACAGTGCGTGCTGCACTGCTCTCTTCAAGACACTCAGTCTGACTTTCGCTCGTCTTGCAGTCTGGTCGCTCGGCGTCTCGCTCTACGTCATGCTCTCCGGTGAGCTGCCATTCGCGAGCGACAACCCGCTTGACCTGTACGACTCGATCCGGGACGACCCGGTGCCGATACCAGCCGAGTGGCCGGACGAAACGAAGGATATCGTGCGGCGCATGCTGGAGAAGGACCCTGCGCAGCGGATCACCATCGACCAGATTAGAGCGCGTCCTTCATCTTTGTTACTCTAAGGCAAGTTGTGTGAGCTGACTTGCCTTCGTTTCACAGGAGCACCCGTTCCTTCACGGCGTCACGCTACCCAGCAAAGAGGAGAACCTGTCGGACGAGCGCATGGTCGGCGAGCCGTCGCCCGAAGAGCTGCGCGGCGCCATCCGGAGCATCTCGTCTGCTTTGTACGTTCCGCTTCTTGTATAGGGGCTTCTCTTGGAAGCTGACCCTTCGCATCTTGCAGTGCCGTCATCCGTGCTGTCCAAAAGTTTCGCAAGCTCACGCAGAAGAACCGACCGCCGACACCCAGCCCGTCGTCGACCGCCCTCTCCTTCACCTCAGACTCGTCACTCGCACCCCTCTCGGCGCTGTCGTCGCCTCGCTCGTCACCTGACTTGTTGCCCCCAGAAGACGGTAGCACCAACCCTGCACCTGCCCGACAGTCGACCAGCAACTCAAGCCTGCGCGTGCCGGAGTTCTTTGACGAGCCCGAGGAGCTCGACGGCGGCGGCGTTTACTACCCTGTGTCGGACGAGCCGGAGGACATGGGCGACTTGCCGCTTGCGCCTGCCGCTCCCACGCCGCCGCCGCCCACGTACGAGATCTCGGACGAGCCCGAGTCGTTCGACGCTGCCGACGAGGCCGAAATCTCGCAGCGCCTTCGCTCATCCTCTGTCCGGGATATGACGCCTAGCCCGCACTCTCGCGAGCGACCTCACCCCGGCTCCTTGTGTCCTACCTCGCAGCCGTCCAGCCGGCTGTCTTCCACCGGCTCCACTGCGTCCTCTTCCGCCGTCTACACCACCCCGCCGTCCGAGATGGACAGCCCGCAGTCCGAGTCGCAGGAGTCGCAGCGCACGGTCAAGCCCAACAGGCCCAGCCTCGACACGTCATCGCTCGCCGCCCCGGCAGCAGGCCACTTCGGCATCGTGGTCGAGAGCCCGGGAGGAGGGCGCGAGGAGCTGCGATGAGAGCAGACTTTGGCCCTCCCGACCTGGGCCTCTGAACTCGTCGCCACCTCGTCGGCGCTACCGTCACCCCCGCCGATTAGGCTCACCGCTTCCGACACCCCTTTCGCACGACGGCCTGCCATGACACGGACCTCGCGCGGAAGCGCTCGCACCGTCGTCACCCTCAAGGCTGCCTCTCACGAACCCTCATGACCTTTTTGGATCTTGCTTGCACGATGATGACGATCCACACATCCTGCTCTGTGCGAAGACGCTCATTAGACAGCCTCATGCCATACCTGCCACAGGTTCCGTCCGTGAGACACGACGTTAGGCCATGCCCGGGTCCGAGGGGAGCGTGACGCGCCAGACGAGGAACTGGTTGGCAATGTCGTGTCCGTAAGCTGGCGATCGTGAAGCCGGACGTCAATATCGCTTAAATCCGTAGAGGGATGCCCAGAGACTGACCGTCAGAGTAAGCGCCGAGGGGGTCAACACCGTCTAGGGTGATAAAGTCGTTGTCCGCGACGGCCCACAGGAAGTAGTCTGCACGGGCGTCAAGTGAGGGAACGTCAACACGGAACACGCGCAATGTAGGCAGGCATGCCCACACATACCGTTGGGGTTCGCATCGTCGTGGCACGGGACGAAGGCAGCGGCCTCCCACTTTCCCGCGATCAGTGTCTCGTCGAAGGCGCCGCCATTCTGCAGGCCAAAGCGGGCGAGCTCATCCTCATCAATAATGTCGATCCACTCGACAGGCTTGATGGCGCTGCAGGTACCGGTAAGAGCTACTGTCAGCACAGATGAACCGAGAGAACCCTGGATGCGACGTACGTCACGCCGTCGACGAGCTTCGAGTCAGGCGCAACGGCCTTGCCGGAGGTGGTGTACTCGGTGTTGACGAGGTTCGAGGCGCCCGCCGTCGACGCAAGCAGGAAGTCCTTATGCTTGGACTTTGAGTCATCGTTGCCCATGCCCTTTCCATCGCGCGAGAGCACCATAAAAGTGTGGTCCTTGCCGTCGGTGCTGAGCCAGCGCAGGTCCGACGCGGCGAGCGTCTTGCCCTTGCCGTTCGTGACGGGCAGCTCGAGCACGTACGACTCCTTCAGGACCGGCGCCTTCTCGCCGAAGAAGATGCCGATGATCACGTCGAGCAGGCTCTTCGATACGTCCCAGCCGAGCAGACGGGTGTAGCGGGCCTCTGCGGACGTTCGTCGAGGGGCAGGGTCAGCGAGGCTCGGGATGACCAGCCAAAGGACAGAGACCGACTGTCGTCAACGCCACCGTCTTGGACCGTGGCGCTTTGTAGCAGAGCCCAAAGCATTTTGCCGTCAGCGCTGGCGGTGAGACCCTCGAAGCCTTGGTTGCCGGAGCGACCCGAGCTGGGTTGGGTGTTGCTCGTAAAGTTGAGCGCGCCGTGGTTGTAGGGGAGGACGGCTTTGGGCTGGGAAATGGTCTTGAGAAGTTTGCCCTGCTTTGAGAAGTGGTCTGTGTCAAGTTGACAGGGCCAACGCTCAGCGTTGTTCTCGAGGCTGACAAGTGAGGAAGCGCACAGATGTAGGGTCCGTACTCGTCCGAGATCCAGTATGAGCCGTCCTTGTTCACAACCAAGCCCTCGGCGTCCACTGACAAGCGCTGGTAGTCCTTGGAAGCGATCGGAAGCGCAGGCGCGCTCCAAGTGGCGGCCTTGACGGCGAGCGGGTCCAGGCCGGTAGTCGGCGTACCGTTGCCGTCCGTGTAGAGCAGCGTACGCTGATACTTGAGCTTGGCGGAAGACTTAATCGCGTCGGCGTATGACTGGGTAGCGCTCGAGTAGTACGGCGTGAAGCTGACGTCGATGTACTGTTGGCGCGCCTGGAAGTCGACCGTGTTGGCCGTGTTGTGCCCACGCTGCATCAAAGCAACAAGAACAGGATTGGCTAGCGCCCACAATCAGCACAGAAGGATGGGACATACGTCGGGCTGGGTAATGAGAGTGCCCGAGAACGAGTTGCCATGGCGCTTCCAGGAGCCAGGGACGAACTGTGCGGCCGAGCCAAGGCCGCCAAGGGTGAGGCCCGTCGAGTCGAGTTCGGAGGGAGGGACAACGCCCAAGCCGACAAGGCCCTTGTTGATGTACTTCTTGCCCGAGAACTGGGTCGTCTTGCCAGCGGGGACTTCGTCGCTGGTCTTGGGTCGGCCGGACGGGCGGGCGGACGTGGAAGTCGAAAGGAGGACGGAGGCGAGAACCGCAGTCGTGCTGGCGGTGGTGAGGATCATGTCGTTGAGTGCAGGCCGAAGGAGGAGCAGGAGGATGGGGGT
This sequence comes from Cystofilobasidium ferigula, assembly GCA_014825675.1. NCBI lineage: Eukaryota > Fungi > Basidiomycota > Tremellomycetes > Cystofilobasidiales > Cystofilobasidiaceae > Cystofilobasidium > Cystofilobasidium ferigula. The sequence goes on along the minus strand of MVAM01000070.1, from coordinate 11,382 downwards.
CGAAGGACAGCAGGATGAAAAGACGGACCCGGCCGAACGCAAAGAAGGCAAAGCGCGGTTCCGGCCTCATTCACGAGAGATGGAGACCCGGACGCCGCGAGCGAGATCAACACGTTCGTGATGGGACGCATGTGGCCAGGCGCGAGAGTGTCCAGACGAGGGACCGCGGTCAATAGAAAATCATAAGTGCTCCAAGCGATGAGTGAGCTGGTAGCGTCAGCCATAGGGTGTTGAGGTTGATGGGCAAATTAGCGAAGGAGGTTTGTGCGCGAAGCTGGCTCTGGGCTGACGGGCGTCGCGCGGGAGTGGGAGAGCGGAGTTTAAGGGGCCCTTAGTCAGCTGACAACAGCGAATCAGCTGGTGTTTCATGAATCAGCACGCGCGCTCAGCGCACACTGCCTGCGCTTGCAACCAAGAGCCCAACGTCCTTGCTCCCATCCGCTCGTCGCAGCACACCCTCTTGTCCCCCCTAGTACAGCATGCCGCCCAAGAACGACATCAACAAGGCCGGAGAGGAGTCGTCCGACTTCCCCATCCTCTGCGAGACGTGCCTCGGCCCGAACCGTACGTCCCTCTCCTCCCTCCCGTCGAGCGAGCTCGAGGCGTCGGTCGTGTGCTCACTTCCCACTGCCTCTTCGTACTGGCCCAGCTTACGTCCGCATGTCGAAGCAGGCGCTTGGCAAGGCCTGCAAAATCTGCACGCGTCCCTGTGCGTACCTAAAGATTACGGCTCGTGGGAAGCTCCAGATGGAGGTGGACGAGGGCTGACCCTGTCCTTGCTTCCTTCCCTGCTTGAAGTCACCGTCTTCCGCTGGAACCCTGGGCAAGGCCGGTTCAAGAAGACCGAGATCTGCAACACCTGTGCCAAGATCCGCAACGTCTGTGCGACCTGCATCCTCGACCTGTGCGTTGTCGTGCTCGACTTCAGCTGTTCCCGGGGGCTGCGGCTGACGCGCTGTCACGCTCCTCTTTGCATCTGCCTTCTGCAGCGAGTTCGGCCTCCCGGCGCAGATCCGTGACGTCGCTCTCGGTCGCAAGAGCGAGGCACCGACGACGGACATCAACAAGCGTTCGTCGTGATCCTTTGCTGCGTGCGCGGCACTGCGCACGCGCCGCGCGCCGCCACGAACCCGTGTTGACCTCGTCCACCCGCGTCTGCCTCACAGAGTACTACGCGCAGAACATGGAGCGAGAGCTGGCAGACTCGACGGAGGGTGGGGCATCCTCGTCGATCCGCTCGAGCTCGACGGGCAAGGACATGCTGAAGGCGCTCGCCAAGAGCGATCCCAACTACTCGCGCAACCGCGCACACGTATGCTCCTTCTTCGTCAAGGGTGACTGCGCGAGGGGAGCAGAGTGCCCGTACCGGTGCGTGCAGCGTCGTGCAGCTTTCAGCCGGACTTCAGCTGACACTTGGCACCTGATGCCTTAGTCACGAGAAACCGGCACCCAGCGCAGCACCTGCACAGTCCGCAACCAAGAGCATCCAGGACCGCTACCACGGCCGTAACGACCCGCTGGCCAACAAGCTGCTGCGTGAGAACGCCGTCCAGGCTGGCCTCACGCCGCCGGAAGACCAATCTATCGTATGTCCTGCGCGGCCATTCCTTAATCGCGCGGGCTCAGCTGACCTTCTTCAAACCGCTCTGCGTCCTGCAGACAACCCTGCTACTTCTGTCGCTGCCACCAACAAATGAGGAAGGCGTGCGCACGGCGATCCTCAAGAAGATCCCTTCCTTGGGCTCGTCAGAGCTCAAGTCCGTGATCTACGTCTCCGCTTCGAGTGCGTCCTCTGCTCGACCCCTTTGCGTGGCTCAGCAGCTAACACCCGTTCCTCTGCATCCACAGACTGCGCCTTCCTCAACTTCAGCACGCGTGCGCAGGCCGAGCGCGCAGCGAGCAGTCTCGTCGCGGCCGGTGGCGTCGACATCGACGACAAGAAGGCGAAGCTCGTCTGGGGTCGCGCGAGGAAGACGACTGCAGCGTCCGCGGCATGAAATCCCTTTCGTTTCCGTCGGCTGCGCAGGCAATCTCTGCCGACTTGCGCGACGCTCTTGTCTCCTAAGACGCTTCTTCGGAGGACCAATCGCGCCTCCTCATCCATCTATCAAACGGGAGGGCGTGTTTTGACCTCCTGCGCCGCTCGTCCTACCCTATCACAGCGGCCGCTATGTGTACCACTTTCCTTCACTGGTATAACTCTGCCAGATGTATAATGAATGATTTCCCCCGGATCGCTGCTTGCTTGGGGTCAACGTGCGATCTTTGGTCATGATGTGCATTGTGAGACGGGCGTCAAAGGGCGACCAGGCGTCTGGACGCGCGGTGTCGGACCAAGTCGGGGCAGGGCCGCCGCAGAGGAGTCATCGGTGGCTTGCAAGGGCCGCGCCTCTCGCTCCCAAGACGTCGACGCCTCTGCCGCCCTCCTCCTCCTCTTCCTGCAGCCTCCCTGTCTGCTTGCTCCTGTGCTGCAGCTCGGCCCCGACATCCTCGCTTGATCACGAGCGCAGTCTTGGTAGGAGACCAGCGCAAGGGTCTCTCTTCCTCAGGTGCTAAGCTCTTGGCGAAGGTCCGTCCTTCCTCCTTCTCTGCTGCTTCCCTTCGAGACCTCCCCTTCCTCCACCCATTCTCAAGCCTGCCTGTCGGAGCCGCATCTGACAGATCGGGTCCTGCCCGACGCCATGCATAGCCATCTCAAGTCCATCCGTCGCTCTTGGACTTCTTCAGTCCACTTCTCAAGCCAGCAGCATCCGCGCCCTCCCCTTCATTCCTTGGAGCCAACCCTTCCTCTTACTACTCTCACGCTCTCGGCGACACCCGCACGCACCTCGCCACGGCTCGCACTTCCCGCATCGCCACGCGTCTGCTGCAGTCCACCGCCGACAAGCAGACAGCTGTTCGGCGAGCTAGAGCAGCAGCTTCCCCGGACGCCCAGCAGCCCGCAGGCCAAGAGACGAGCGACCCATGCCCCGCTACGCAGCGCTCGACAAGAAGTACGAGGCGACCGGTGCGTGCTGTCATCTCCGTCTTGTTGTTCTGGACAACTGTTGATGTCATTCTCTGGACGGTTTGCAGGAGGCTTCGTCTATCCTGGAGGCGGCCGTGCGCAGGTCAACACCCTCACCAGAGAGCAGATTGAGGGCGCAGACGCCGCTGAGCGGGCTCGCATGTCGTCAGCGACGGCGTCCAAGAAGCAGAAGGACACGGCCAAATGTGAGCTCGATCTGTGTCGCGTCTTCTCTCGTTGAAGGCCGGCGCTGACGCTCGGATGCTTTGATAGCCGGTGGGTTCTTCAGCCATTTCTTCGGCGGGGGCTCGAGCAAGAAGTCCATGAAGTCGGATACAATTTCGCCGACGTCGTCTCGCCGGCCCTCGCTTACGACCTTCGCTTCGGAGCCGCCCATCACTGTCGCGCACGGTCTCGTTTCGCCCCCTACTTCTGCACCCGTCGCCCTGCCTCCTGTCGCGCCAGTGCCGCCTAAGCTCGCACAGAAGACGTCGATCCAGCCGCTGTCGGACGAGCAAATGAGGGACCTCATGAACCAGCTCGCGCACGCGCCCAACGACCTGTCGGAGCAGGACACGTTCATCCTCGTCGACCACTACGAGGAGGCCGGGCTGTGCCACCCGCAGCATGCAGAGTGGATCAGCAACGTCTCGCTCCTCGTCGAGACGTTTTATGAGGCACCTCCTCACCTCAAGGTGTCGCCCTCAACGCGCAAACGCGCGGCCGAGTTCCTTTACGACGGCGTGTACGCCAAGGTCAAGGACGACGTCGGCGCGACGCGGGCGCTCATAGGCGAGGTCGTCCTACCGTTGCTCGAGCGCACGCTCGGCAAGGAGGTCGAGTCCGAAATCGACGACAAGGCCATTGCGTGCCTCGTCGACGTCGCCGTGCGCGAAACTTTGCGCCTCGAGGAGGGCGCAAGCAAGCGTGAATCCGAAAACCAGGGCGCCGAGACGATCGTCCCGGTCAAGCACTCGGGTGCGGACCCACCCACGCCCGTCTCGGGCATGTCGCTTGGCGCCGAGGATCCGGCCGAGGACCGGCTGTTCGCGACGTCGGAGGCCAACGAGCACGCAGGATTCTATGCGGCCATCAAGACGCTGCTCATTCGCTCCGCGACGTGGAACGCATCGTCCAGCAGCCGGCAGTACGTTTGCCTTGTGCTGGCTCAGTTTTCTCGCTCCCGCTGACCCATTCTCGCTGTGCAGGAGTATGACGATCACCTCTGGCCAACTTGCGCTGCCGATTTCGCCCGTGATGCCACCGAGCGCTGCCGTCAACGATGTCCCTGCGTTCGCGCTGTCTGCCTCTGTCGATGGCACGCTACCGCAAAACGTCGCGTCCCCCACCTCAGGAGCAATGTCGCCTGCTCAAAGCATCCTCGCGTCCATGTCGCCCCCCTCGGACGACATCCCTCGAGGCCGGAGCATGCGCGCGTCCACCGCCCAGCAGCTCATGTCGGCCACGACGTCTCGTTCCCCGGCCGTTGGTCCGCCGACCATCGAGGGCGTCCGTTCTGCTAAGGCCGTTCAGGGCCTCATCTCGATCTTCACTCGGCTCGTCCTCGGACCTGGCTCGCCCAGCGTTGACGACTCGGTGCGGACGCTGCCGTCCACGCGGGCTGTCGTGATTTTCAGCGACTTGATCGACCTCCTTCGGCCAGCGGGCTCGTCCCCGCCGACGAGAAGCTCGTCCCCTTTCCGCGCTCAGGCAGAGGAGCCCGCCATCGTCAAGCCGCATGCGTCTAGCGTGCTTGCTCGCCTGACGATCCTCCAGTGGATGCTCCACCTGCGCGCCGACACGCGCCACCGCGTCTGGGTCACCGACAAGATCGAGGCGTCGTACCTCGCCGGCCTACTCGGCCGGGCGCGCGGGCCAGACTCGCCTGAGCGCGACATCGTCGCGTCGCTCGACAACGAACCCATTCGCCGCCGGCCGAGCCGCTACGTCGGCAACTCGCTGGCGACTACGGGTACGGGCGGCGACGAGCGCGAGTCGCGCGGGCGCGAGGGCGGGAGAGGCATGGCCGGCAGGGAGCGCAGCACGGTGCGCAACACGAGTCGCAGCCGCTCGCGCATGCGCGACTACCGCGGCGGCGGCGGGCGCGACGTGCCTGAGCACCCTCTTTGGTTTGACGGCCAGGACCCGGTGTTTGAGATGCCGCTCAGCGCGTTGCCGAGCGAGTCGCTTAACACGTTCGACCCGCAGCACATCACGCACAAGGACCCGTCAGTCCTACCGCACGGCCTCTGGCTACCTGTCGCGGCGTACATCCAGGTGCTCGTCGAGATCCTGACGAGCGAGAGCGAGTGGGAGCTCGTGTCGTACCTGCTGTGCCACCTGCCGCAGCAGCTCGCGAACCAGCACTTCTTCTGCGGCCCGCGCTCGCGCGAGCAGCTGTCGGTCCTCGTCGACCGCATGTGCGGCTGGCTCTCGCCCGGGGGGCGGCTGCACGTCAGCCGGCAGCTGCCGTCCAAGGTCAAGGTGACGGAGCTCAACGCCGTCGCGTACCAGACGCTCGACGTCCTCGTCAGCTACCACCGCAACCTTTCGGCCGCGCAGCACTCGAACCTGATCAAAGCGTTCCACCACGGCGTCGGCGCGACCGAGTCAGTCGGCAAGGTGTGCATTCAGGCACTCACGATGACGATCGCCGAGCTCGGGCAGGCAATCAAGAAGGACCTGCTGGCCATCATGAACAAGCTCTCGACCATCTCGTCGTCCATCTCGCTCAGCATCCACATCCTCGAGTTCATCTTTGCCGTCAGCCAGGCGGACGAACTGCACACCAACTTTACTCAGGGCGACTACCTCGACACGTTTGCCGTCGCACTCAACATCATCTCGACCCACCACGAGTCGGTCAACCTCGCGCCGGGGCCGGACGCGACGCTCGCCGAGAAGTCGTCGTTCGTGCTGTCGCAACACATGCTCGGCTTTGCCTACTTCACGGTCTACCCGTGGTTCCTGTCGGCGAGCCTGCACCTGCGCCCGCGGCTGATCCCGTGGATCGTCAAGCGGCTCAACGAGGCAAAATCAAACCCAACCGACGACGATGACCGGGCCGAGGTCTGCATCGACTTCCTACGCCGCAACGCCTACAACAACGCCGACCCGATGGAGAACGCCATCCTGCCCGGTGGCGAGGCCGACGACGACATCGAGGTCCGCTACTGGATCCGCGACATGGGCGTCGTCGTCTCCAAGATCAACAAGCACACGCACTGGGCTAAGATTGGCATCAGCCGTGCCTCGGGTGCGACCGCCAAGGCCGTCGAGGTCGACGAGAGAAGTGAGGTCGCGGAAGACGCTGCGAAGGCTGAGGGCACGGTTGGCGAAGATCCTGTGCGTGCCTCTCCTTGCGATCACGAGACGCGGCCTTGAGCTGATTTGCTGATCGTTGTTTCGCAGCCTGCCGCCGCCGCCGAAACCGAAACCGAGCTCGAGACGGTCAAGAGCCCTGTCGAGGGCCAGGCGCCGGCGACGCCGGTCAAGTGGTCGCGCGAGATGTTGGCCGACCCGGATCTGATCGCTCGCCAGTTCCCGATCTACCAGGTCCCGGATCAGCCACCGCCCGTTGCGCTGCCGATCGTCGACAAGTCGGGCATGACGACGTCCAAGAACCTCAACAAGAACAATCCGGTCGTCGACGTGCACAAGATCGCGGTGCTGTACGTCGGCCCAGGCCAGACGGCGCCGCACGAGATTTTTGGCAACCAGGGCGGGAGCGAGAACTACGAACGTTTCATCCAGGGCCTTGGCGAGCAGGTGGCGGTCGAGGACGGCGTTCAAAAGGTGCCGACGGGCTTGAACCCAACCGAGCACGGGCCGACGACGTACGCCTGGACTAGCCCGCTCGTCGTCGTCGCGTTCCACATCGCGACGTTGATGCCGCAGCTGGCGCATCAGCCGGCGTTCAACAACAAGACGAGCCCCATCGGCAACGACTACGTGCGCATCATCTTCAACGACTCTGGCGGCGAGTACGCGTTCGCGACGATTCCGACCGACTTCCAGTACTGCAACATCGTCATCTCGCCCCACACGACGGGCACCTCGCGCACACACGACGACCCAGACGAGCATAATTTCTTTAAGGTTTGCGTCCAGCGCGCGGCAGGCATCCCTGAATTCGGCCCGGTCGGCCAGTTCAAGATCCTGAGCGCGCGCTCGCTCGCGTCGTTTGTCCGTCAGCTCGCGCTCACGGCCAATATCCTGTGCAAGATTTTCAGCGAGGTCATGAAGAATGACGAGAACATCACGAGCTGGCGCCGCAGGCTGTTCTTCCTCAAGCGCATCCAGGCCACCAGCGCCAGGTAAGTCGTCCTTCCGCCGGCCCTTTCGCCCGAGTACCATGTGCTGACCGCAAACCTCCCTTCGCTTCCGCAGAGCCATCACCTCGCCGCCTACCAAGTCGCCCAGTTCTCCCACCGGCGGCCGCATCGCACCCCCCCTGGCTTAGCCCCTACATTCCTTCACCTTTCCGCTAGTCAGAAGCCCACCGCTCGCACCCGCACGACGCCCCCTTTACCCGCTGCCCACATCTTGGCCTCCCGTCACGTCCAGCGACGAACCCGCGCACTATCCGCTTTGCTCTGCCTGCCATGACATGTACTTCTTGCAATGGGGTCCAACCGTTAAGGCGAAGTCTGGCTAGGGCAATCACGTCGGCAGTTCGCAGAAGACAAGGTCATGTGTGACAGGCAGCATGGTATCCAAGTTAAGCAGGAGGTGAGAGTACGGAGAAAAGGCTGGAGGAACGCAACGGGCGAAGCATGGGTCAGTCAGAGTCGGCTCCAAGTGAGGAGGCGAAGAGGAAGAGAAGGTAGAGAAGAGGAGGAAGGGATTTCAGCGGACATGGATTGTTGATCGTCAACCCCCAGGACCCGCTAGGTCGAGGAGTAGGCAGAACGAAGGTAACAGTGTATATCGATTTCGTCATATGGACAAGGCGGTGAGGGTGAGGGGAGGAAGCAAGAGGCAGCAGACTCACAGGGTTGAAGACGAGGGAGAGGCGCCAGGCGAAGCGGCGGCTGGCTGCCTCCCCCAGAAGCCGTCAGGACGAGGCAGGAAGGAAGAGGGGAAGTCGACGAGGCGATGGGCAAGGGGGACGAGGAGAAGCGGAAGGAAGGAAGGAAGAGGAGGCGGGGAGGTCGTCGACGGCCAGGGCTGAGCGCTCAGCCGCACGGCGGACTTTGTCGCGTCCAAAAGTTTCAAACTCCGCGCTGGCGCCACTCGCATCTGCGCTGCCTCCGTCCGACGACTGCGCGCAGACGACCGACCCGCCGTCCTCCCCGTCGGCCCTCAGCTGTCCCTCGCGCAGCACCCGGGGTCAGAGCCCGCCGATCCAGCATCCCCAGGCGCTGCTCCGCGTACGTTTGCGATGGACCCGTACGTCCCGCTGGATCTTCTGCTCTCGACCCGTCCGGCCGCGCTGACCCCCCTTGCCTTGCCTTGCCTTGCCTTTCCTCCCTGCGCCTGCCTTTCCTCGTCCCCTCTTGGACCCGGACGCTGTCTGTCGTCGCCCACAGGTTCAGCGGTAGCAGCAAGCCCTTTGCCTACTTCGAGGCCGGCCTCGACTCGGAGCGGCGCTTCAGGAAGTCCACCTCGGTCAGCACGACCGCGTCCGCCGTCCCGCTCGCGCCGTTCGACTACCCTTCGCCGTCGGTCAGCTCGTCAGAGTCGTCCCCGCTCGCGTCGCCCGTCGCCCCGCTCGACCCGCCTATTGATCTCGGCGGGCTGACCATCTCGGGTCCGCCGTCGGCAGCCTTCGACCCGTCGCCGGCGTCGTCCGCCGCGAAACCCGTCGTCAAGCGCAGGAAGGACGTCTACGACCTGGCCAACATTCCAACGCCTTATGCACGGACAGCGAGCTCGGCGTCCATCCTCCAGCGTACGAGGGATGTGGACCCGCGCACGGCTGAGGAGCAAAAGTGGCAGGAAGCGATGGCCAACGGCTTCAACCAGGTTGCGTCGGGCAAGGTCACGATTGACCTGAGGTGCGTGTTTGCTTCAACTACTTGCGGTGTCGCTATTACTGACAACCTCTGGATATGTACGCAGCGAGAAATACCTGACGTTCGTGCCGGTGACCATCACCGACCTCGGCAACTACATCGCCGTCCCGTCGCCGTTCAAACAGTACCAGGGTCTCTCTCGCAATTACGCATCGCCAAATCGGTCGCCCGCTACGTCCCCTCGCGCTGCGCCGGCCACACGGACGTTCAACCGTGTGTCGAGTGCGCCGGCCTCGACGACGGCGGCGCATGCAAACCTCGCTGCGCTTCAGGAGCGGCGGCGCTTGGAGGCGACCGACGGCGCGGGCTTCCCCGCAAGCCCATCCGTCGCGTCTTCGTCGTCGACGACGACTGTGCGCTTCTCTACCGCCACGCCGCCCTCGTCACCGATGTCCACGACGGCGAGCACGACTCCGCCTGCGTCTCTTCCCTCCGGCTCGTCGCGCCTCCTGCCAGGCCGCCCGCCGTCGCCTAACCGTACGCTTGGCGCGAGTAGGGGCGTACACCGCGCAGTCACGTTTGCGCCTGCCCCAGCGGCTCACCCTTTGCCGGGTCAGCATCGGTCGCCATCGCTCGTGCCCATCCATCTCATCCTCTCCAACAATCAGATCTCAAAACTGCCAAGCCAGCTGTTCGAGCTGAAGAACCTAACATTTCTGACTCTTCGTGCGTCGCTTTCCCGCCTGGATCCTTTGTAGCCGTGCTGATCTCGGTCTTGTACAGGCAACAACCATCTTACGTCCCTTCCGGCCGCAATCTCTGCCCTAACGAACCTCGAGGAGCTCAACATTGGACTCAACCGCATCGTCAGTCTCTCTCGCCAGCCCTTCAACAAGATCCGCTGTTACTGACCCGCATTGAGGACCGCAGACGGTCCTGCCCTCCACGATCCTCTTCATGATCCACCTCACGCGTTTCATTCTCCACCCCAACCCGTGGATGAAGTCTCCGCCATCCATCACGTCGACCGCGACCCCTCGGTCCTCCTCAACCACCTCCCTCAGCCGACAGACGCCGGCCAACCACCCCATCCCCTCGCTGTATGAGCTCTGCCTACGCGTGCTCCTCTCGCAGCGGACCGACCCGCACCGGGGACCGCCGCACCTCCTTCCGCCGCCGCTCGCGACCGCCTACCCGGACCTGCTGACGGTCGGCGCCTTCGCGTCGGCCGACAACCTGCGGGCGTACACGACGCACGAGGATCCCGCGGACGCGGCGTTTGCGCGCGCGCACGGGTGGGCGGTGCACGAGGGGGCGAACATCCACCCGGTGGACGCGCCGCGCGTCATCGCGTGCCTGCGGTCGGCGATGCCGAGCAAGCTCAAGCCGCCCCAGCGCGCGACGATCGGCGGCGGCGCGTCGTCGTCGTCATCGCCGAAGGCAGCAGCAACGGCGGAAGAACTCGAGGACGCGTCCGACAATCCGTTCTACGACCCGTGCCCGGACCCGCGCCTGCCCGCTGGCTTGCGGCGCGTGTTCTTCGCGCCCAAGGAGGAGCGGGTCGTCTGGTTGCCGGTGCCGGGCACGGTGGGGAGCGAGCGGTTCCCGGTGCGCTTCAGGGGGTCAACAATCGGCAGCTTGGACTTTGTCGATCTGCTGGAGAAGGGCGACCTGGACGAGGACGAGCCGGAGCACGCCACGGAGCAAGGGGAGCAGCTGCCGCAGCCGCAGGTGGCCTTGGAGAGCGCGGCGGACGAAGACGACGAGGACGGCTTCGACCTCGACGAGCTTGACGAGACGCCCGCCTTCTAGCATGCCTCATGTCAGTACGGTGGCCCATGCTGATCCTGCTCTGCAGCTCGCCGCCGAGGGATCGCGTCAGAGATGTTTCCGTCAGCGAGCGCAGCACCCCGTCAGCATCTTTCACCCGACGCTCCTACTTCGACTGCTCTCGCCGGTAGATGCGTATCAGGCGAGAAACGCTCATGGCTTTTCCGTCTCGGGCTCCACGACCTTGTGCGGCACGCCCGAGATGATGCGATACCGCGTCTGCGCGGGCGGCGGCCTGGGGGGCGGCTCCGGCCTTGTTTCCAGTCCGCGCGGGGGGTACCATTGCGCGCACGTCAGCGACAGATCGGCTTCGATAAGGCGCTAGAGAGGAGGAGCGTACTTGGGATCCTGCTTCAGCCGGGCGATCTCCGTGCTGCCCGTCACGACCGACGGCGGGAGGTTTACCGGCTTGCCTTCGGCCTTGAGCCTGCGCGCACGACACACGATGCAGGACAGTCGTTTGTCAGCTCCAAGGCACCACCGGGGGGGGGGGGGGGGGGGGGGGGGGGGGGGGGAAAAAAAGAAGAGGCCGGGCACGAGCGTCACGGGGGCAGGGCGGGGGGTGGCGCATAGGGGGGGGAGAGGCGG